>JADRCD010218633.1:0-34465 GCA_019843815.1 Montemys delectorum
GTATACAAATGAAATTCTTTTATGCTGAGAAATACTGTACATCTTAATTTAAGGAAAACAATATTCACAACTGATTAATAACAGTCTTATCGAGGGAGGTGGTAAACTAGAGTGTGTTAAAGCACTTCATACCAGAAATGGTAAGATTAATAGTGAACAAATGTATCCTCTTCATTGGATACCAAATGGTCCAATGGAACAGTAATCACTCACCGTGTCTTCGTGCTGCTGTTGGGAAACAGTTTTCTGTGTGTCCTGGGTTTTCTTCCCTCCAGCCTTTCCTTAACAATCACTGCAATGAAACCACCAAAGCTGAGTTCACCAGCGTCTTAGTTAGGATTTTACACCTATGAACAGACACCATGACCAATGCAATTCTTATAAGGACAACATTTAATTGGGGCTGGCTTACAGGTTCAAAGGTTCAGTCCAGTATCATCAAAGCAGAAACATGGCAGCATCCAGGCAGACATGGTCCAGGAGGAGCTGAGAGTTCTACATTTGAAGGCTGCTAGCAGAATACCCACACGCACAGTGACACATCTACTCTAACAAGGCCACACCTCCCAACAGTGCCACTTACTGGGCCAAACATATACAAACCATCACAATCAGAATCATGATAATCTCAAAATAATTTGTTATTTTAGAAATTAATGATGATTTATTCAAATACTGGAAAATGGCTGCTTTTTCTTGTGCCACAATTTACTTAGGAAAAAATGTATTCAAGAGACTGAAAGAAAACACACTGATATTCACTTTAGTATGTTTTTGATTGAATTAAATTACTTCACTTTCCTCTCTTCTTTATTTCATCCAGACCTTCTAAGCTACCCTCAACTCTCATTTATAGCCTCTTTTTCATTATTATTGTTAAATATGCATATGCACATATAAATGTATGCACATATATACACTTATACATATTTAACAATACACACAACACATACACACAATCAATAATACATTATCCCTAGGAGACTCCAAATCACCTATAGATCATAAATATCTTGCCCTTATTGATACATCTGTATCACAGCTCTACATCTCAATGAATAGGAGGCAGAAAGTTTGTAAGAGCCAGAATACCAGGAGGCCTACTACCAAACAGTCTTTCGTAGAAATGGCTCTATAAACAAGACCAGAAAATGGATGTGTTAGTGTAGAAAGGGAAATATTTGTGGGTCCCACCCCTACATGCAGTACTCCATGCTAATATTCTTATAAACATCTGCACTAAATACTCTCAGCAGCTAAAAATGAGTCTCTTCACAAAGATAATGCTCTCAGCAGTGTCAACTCTCTCTGGGATTCTTCTGGGAAATAATTTCAGCCAAGCTGCCTTGGAGCCTATGGCACCTTCTGAGATTTTAGTATATGCAACCACTCTTCCTTTGACTAATACCATTGACACACCATAGCTTTCTTACCTTCTTATTAATAATTTGTACATCTAATACTGGGTCAGTTTCTAGGATTTAATACAGTGAAGTTCTAGAAATCCTTATCACATCATTCACATTATTTAAATGATACTTTCTTTTTTTTTAAATTTATTTATTATTATAAATAAGTACACTATAGCTGTCTTCAGACACACCAGAAGAGGGCGTCAGATCTCATTATGGGTGGTTGTGAGCCACCATGTGGTTGCTGGGATTTGAACTCAGGACCTTCGGAAGAGCAGTCAGTGCTCTTACCCGCTGAACCATCTCTCCAGCCCCTAAATGATACTTTCACTTCACTTGCTAAACATGCAAAGACTCATTACTGAGTTTAATTCAAAGGACACTCTAAATTGTTTTTAAGTTTCTTTTTTCCTTCATGAATTGTACATTTGTTTTACATTATAGTCACATTATCTATTGAATTAAAGTACTAGCTATAGTATTGATGTGTGCCTGCTTTATAATGGAAAACAAAACACTTGGCACCTCTGTTCAAATATCAATTAGAATGGCTGCAGAAATGGCTCAGCAGTTAAGAGCACTGAACCACAGTTTGAACCCAGCATCCACATGACAGTTTACAACCATCAGTATTTACAGACCCACAGGATAAGAGGCCTTTTTTTTTTTTTTTTTTTTTGAGCTCCATTGTACTGCATGCATGTAGTGCACAGACACAGATGCAAGCAAACTACACACAAAGAAAATAAAAATAAATCTTTTTTGATTCACTTAAAAATACATGTTTTATTAAAATTTTGTAAGTCAAATTTCAAATTACTTCCGTTTCATAAGATTGATGAAAATGAATATTCAACTGATAATATATTAAAACATTGTAGCTGGAACTTACAAGGCTGCCAATTTGCCTTACACACACATGCTTTCAATTTACAGTGTCGAGATTTTTAGCTATATTAATAACTCTCTTTAATACTTCTGTTGGCTAGATGTGAATATTAAGTTTATGACAAAAGATTATTGTAATGATTTACTGCCTGATGTTATCCTGAGAAGCTTTACTCTGAAGACAATACCTATTAACATATTTGGAACCATGCAACACCTTGGCAGAAACTTCAATCTCTTTGAGACATTGTACAGCAATGTCTGAACAAGGATGTGATTCAGTGTTCCAAGTTCTCAAATATTCTTTCCTTAATCCTAAGTAATAAAACTATATATGCTGGGGCTAGAGAAATGACATAGAAGCTGAGAGCACTAGCTACTCTTCTAGAAGACACAGGCTCCAGCTCCAGCTCCCACATGGTGACTCACAGCAGTCTGTAACGCCAGTTCCAGGAAATCCAATACTTTCTTCTGACCTCTAAGGGTATCAGGCACACAGAGTATTCATACATATATACAGGCAAAAACACTCATACATGTAAAATAATAAAGTGAAATAGACATGCTACATTTTTACACTCCTACTTGGGAAATATTTTTGTGTGGTTCTAGGATGTACCTCTGTCTTCTCTGTATCCATACTACATGGCTGCCAGTATAACTGCAGTATTTCCTCAGCAGAGCTTTAGGAAACTGACCAGAATTTAATTTTGTACTCTCCCCTTCAAAATATCTCAACATTAAAATAACTATAAGGCATTCTCATACGTGGATGTGTTTGTTACATTTTATTTTGGTACTTTGAACTCTTTTCCTTGTTTTATAATTTGTGTATGTATATGTGTGTGCATGAACATGCATATACATTTTTGTGTGTACATAGGTATTTATGCTTGTGTATTCACATGAGTGTAGAGACTAGAGGACAATCTTGGTTCACTTGAAGCTCATAAATTAGCTTAGATTGCAGGCCTAGAAGTTCCGGGGATTCAGCTGTTCCTGTCTCCCCATTGCTGTTACTAAGAGTGCAGTAGGCTTTTTTACCTGGGTGCTGGGGTTCAAACTCAGGGTTTTCTACTCCTTTTTTTTTTGAGACAGAGTTTCTCTGTGTAGCCCTTGGCTGTCCTGGAACTCACTCGGTAGACCAGGCTGGCCTCGAACTCAGAAATCCTCCTGCCCCTGCCTCCCAAGTGCTGGGATTAAAGGCATGCACCACCACAGCCCAGCTGGTTTTTATGCTTTTGATGTGAGCACTTTTCTGACTGATCCCTTTACCCAGTCATTTACAAATCAATTTATAAGACACATAATTAAGCAAAAGCCATACCAAAAATTTTATCAGGATAAGATGTTTCTACTTTGGCACCTCACTAGACTTCTACTGAGTTTTTTAGTTCATTGAAGTCCTGCTCTAGAAGATCTGTAAGGAATCTCCATTCAGAGGAAGTCTTGAATCTTTAGGAGGACCTGTAATGACACTGCTTTGGGAAACTGTGAGGTCTTAAACAAAGCATCTCAGCTCCCTCGCCCACCTGTGATTTTAGATAGAAACCCATTTTAAAAATCCGTATTCTTTGGATGTCTAAAGAGGGTGGGAAGGAGATACAGTTATAACTTTGATGTCTAGAGAAGGTGGGAAGGAGATAGAGTTTTAAATTTGAACTTATGAAGTCCTTAGAGCTTACGACGCAATCACTTCCTTCTTTCCTTCATCTTCCTCTCACACTACCATGGCACTGTAGGGAGGACATTTTCTTTTAGTGGTCTTTCTAGTTGTCTCCTCAGCTACTTCAAAATGTATTAGCATAGATCATATTATCCACAACATCATACGTTACAACATTGTTAAATCTCCCTGCTGCCCAATACAAGTATCCACATTCTTCAGTTACCAATAAAATACGTGATTTCTTCATGGATTCACAGAGTATCCTCAAAACCCTAATATCTTCATGTTGCTCTCTTAGAAGCTCACTTTGGCGGTTTATATGCTGCCCAGTCCCAGAACTATTAGAAAATATTCTTGATTTTTTTTCATGTTCTCCTCAACTTCTGGGATGAAACCATTATCTTCCAGTCACATTTAGGCTGCTTCACAAGTTACTCCAGCTGAGCGATATAAATCAAACTTCATTTCATTACATTTGTAAATTCAGGAGAACAGAGATTAAGAAAGGGCAGTGTAAGTTAGGTGATTTCCACTCTCTGATTCGTGAAGCCTCAGGCAGTGAAACTAGGCATGATTCAGAATCTCAAATGGAAGATTTCCTCACTCACACATCTGGTAGGTTTTGCTGGCAGTAAGCTGTGGAGTCGTGCCAGCATATGAACTCAGAGAAATATATCTGGGATATAGATGCTTCAGGCTTCTCATGTACTGTGACTAAATTCCAGGAGTGAATGTCCCAAGAGAATAAAAATGAAGATGGCTCAACATCAGAGATATAATAGACCATCAGAATAGCAGCATCCTAACCAGTATGAAGCACAGAAACATAAATGTCAACTACAAAAGAAATGTCACATTGAAAGAAATATAGAAACAATAGGAGATGTTTCTGTGGCTATTGTTGGATAATAAAACCATCACCAACAGTATCTTTCAACTAAATGACACAGAATTCCAAAGTTTACATGGTAAAAATCTCCCGGTAGAACAAGTGGAACCCTTAAATTATAAAATATGAGAATCATTTTCTAAAGATTGTTTGTGACTGACTGGCAATTGGGAAGCTGAGGCAAGATGATACTAAATTCAAGATCATACTAAACTACAGATAACTTCCATATAAGCACAGACTATGTACAATGAGACCTTGTTCTCAAAAATAAATGTTTTCTAAGGGTATAGAAAAGTGATGAGAGATAGTTTACCATCATGGGTATGGCACAGTCACTACTTCTCAACTGGTTTTAAGTCATACTATCTGCATTATTTTATATCTTATATTTGTCATTGGGACGCTTATAAGATTCATCTGTGTTCTTGAATATAACTCAAATTTGTTCATTTGTAACAGATTATACAAGTTCTTTTTATGACTATATTAAAATTTATTTACTCATTTTCCTGGTGCAGGATTTTTTGATTTGCTCATTATGAATAATGCTGCTTTAACTAGAACATGCATCATTGGTGCTCATGTGCATGGATTTTCTGGGACACTCTCCAACAGTAGAATAAGCAAATCACAAAGCCCATAAATTTTCAGTTTTATTGGATAATGTCAACACACTTTCTACTTGTAATTGATTCAATTTGATAATAATGTAACCAATGAAAATAAGGTCTATTTTGCTTGGGACTTAAGTATTATCATGCTTTCTATTTTTGCTGGCCTCTTTGCTATACTGGTTTGGTCTCTATTTGCCCCCAGTTACAAGTAGAACTGTATATTTTTAAATGTTGATTTGTTGTGTAAATTTTTTGTCCAGATAGTTCAACCTTCTGCTAAGTATTTTATTGTGCTTCCTTTTCTGTGCTTCTCATTTTGTCTTACATAATAACATGTTCTAAGTACAAGCCTTTTCACAATTATATCTTACAAATATATGCTCATATCTCTTTTATTTCATTAATATGTCAGTAATTTGCCTTGAGGTTAATTTGTTCTTCATTTACTTAAGAAAAATTCACTACTTACAATTGTATTTTGGAACTGGTTGTGGTGGTGTATGCCTTTCATGCCAGGGATGAAGAGGTGGAGATGAGGAGGTTGAGGATGAGTTCAATCTCAGCTACCTAGGGAATGTGAATACAAGTGACAGCTATATGGGCATAAAACCAGTAACAACACAATGTGATGTGTTTCAATGTGCTCTGCTGATACTCTGTTATATTTATGTCTGCAAACTATCTGAGGTTGATATATTTTTCCATATGTTGGTAGCTAATCAATATTATGTGGCTCTCTATAAATACCAATTATCCAAAACATCTATTGAAAATACATGTTCTCCTTATTGCTCTACATTTCAATGAGATCCAAATCACATGTTCTGTAACAGCTGATTCACTTACTAGTTGTTTCTTTTACTGTGATGATATCTTTTAGTTTGATGATGTCCCATTTGCCTATTTCTGTTTTGGCATCCTTACTTTTAAGTCAAATCCAAAAATATTTCAGGTCATATCAATACCATGGAGATGTTCCTGTAAAACTCTTTAAGTAAGGTTACAATGTCATGGCTTATATCTAAGTATCTGATATGTCTTAAGGTGACCTTAATGCACAATATAAGGGTCAAATTTCATGTTACTACATGTAAGTAACTAGTTTGCCAGGAGTATTCCCTAAGTAGGTAGTCCTTTCCTTACTGTATACTTTGTGACAGCTTCATCAGAAGTAATTGGTAATAACCGTATGTAGCTTTGTGTCTAGGCTTTCTATCTTGCTTACTTTCACAGCAATAGATGCCAATTGAATAAAAATTATTTTGTGCTTTGGAGTCAGATAGTGTGGCACCTCCAGTTTTATTCTTCTTGCCCAAAAACATCTAGATTCCTAGTGATGTTTCATGATACCACATAAGCTTAAAAAGTGTTCTTCTGTGAAAAAGTAGCACTAAATTTTTTATTGTTTCAATTAAATCTACAGTTCCCACTGAGTGGCATGGAAATCCCATATTTGTACTAACCGTGCATTAAAGTAATCTGGGTTTTCCAGATAAGAGAATAACATTTTGCCCTTCTTCTCCCTATTCTATCACAAGGCCTCTTTCAATTTGAAGTTTGGAAATAGCAGAACATTGCATCTGGGTTCCTATACTCATTTCCTATGACTGCCAGAACAAACTGTAAACATAGTGAAAGCACAATATTTTTTCCTTTCTAATTGGATTGTTAGGAAAAAATAGAAAAGATCGACAATGCTAAGTGTTATCAAGCATGTGAATCAACCAAAATATAATTTTATTTCAGTTGGTGGTAACACAAATTGACTCTATTACACTACAGTTTATTTTGGCATCATCCAATAAATCTGAAAGTGTATATGATCTGCAGTTCTAGAATTCAAAACTCTTACATGGTTTTATTTGCTAAAATCAGGGAATCAAAAACTACTTCTAAAAACAATTCTTGGTATCCAAAATTGACAACTTGAATTTGTTTCCTGGAACCCAGAGTGGAAGAAGCTGAAAAGATTAGTCTGTTACTTGTGTTTAGGTCTCAATCCACAAAAGAACTATTTTAGTAAAGGGAAAATAATAAAAAATTGAACTGAAACTGTAGCAATGGGATTCAGTAGAAGTTGAAGGCATATATAATAAAATGTGCTAATTAATAAAGATGATAAAATATGGCAAACAGATATTTGAAATATTTGAATCATGTTTGTCTTAAGAAGAAAATGTGATTATAAGGACAATTAATGCTATTATTAGAAGGCAATGTACATGTCTGGCACAGTTTTGTTTGAGTGACAACTATTGATTTGTTCTGAGATGATGCCACGGTTGATTGCTAAGAAACAATGTGGGCTCTCCATTACAAAAATATCGCATGGAGGAATTCAAAGAATCACAGATAAGATTCTCTCTTTTTTCCTTTTTGTGTTTCCATAGCAAACATATGAAGATTTGAAAATGACTCTAAGATTGGAATGGAGGCAATAAAAGATGAAATTGTAGAGATCATGGCCATTTATCATCTTTCATGTACTATGTACTGACCAATACAAAATTACACATGCTTTTTTTTAATCCTATTATTAATCATTCAACTTTCAATGTCAGGCTATATAAAGAATCTTTTATGAATTCTGCTTAACCTTCACGTGTACCCCAGAAAGCACATATTTACTCCTTTATTTTTTCTCAATGACTTATTTTTCATTCACTTTAGATCCTGATCACAGCCCGCTTTCCCTCCTCTCAGTTCCACCCTTACAAATCCCTTCCCCCTGGATCCCCCAGAGTGCACCAGAAACCTGGGATGAGGGAGACTCTTAGGACTCAGAGGGAGGAGGGACCTTAGATCAAATACCTGACAGTAGGGACAGGGAACTTATAGAGTCCACCTCCAGCAGAAAAACACAGTATCAAGTAAGGGAGGGGTTGCCATCCCAGTCAAAACTCTGACCTATAATTGTTCCTTTCTGAAAAGACTGCAGGGATGGAAATGGAGAGGAGCCTGAGGAAAAGAAGGTCCAGTGACAGGCCCAAATTAGGATTCAGCTCAAGAGGAGGTCCGAAGGACTAACACTAATACTGAGGCTATGGAGAGTTCACAAAAAGGGACCTATCCTGACTGCACTCCAAAAGACCCAACAAGCAGCTGAAAGAGTCAGATGCAGATATTTGCACCCAACCAATGTACAGAAGTTCCTGACCCCTGCAGTGTTTTTTGTTTTGTTTTGTTTTGTTTTCTAATTTATTTTAATTAGATATTTTCTTTATTTATATTTCAAATGATATCCCCTTTCCCACTTTCCCATTCAAAAAAAAAAAAAAAAACCCTATTCACTCACCCCAACACCCTGCTCACCAACCCACCCTCTCTGGCTTCCAGCACCTTCACAGGACTAAGGGCCTCTAATCCCATTGATGACCAACTAGGCCATCCTCTGCTACTTATGCAGCTGGGGCCATGAGTCCCACCATGTGTACTCTTTGGTTGGTGGTTTAGTCCCTGGAAGCTCTGAGGGTACTAGTTAGTTCATATTGTTGTTCTTCCTATGGGGCTGCAAATCCCTTTAGCTCCTTGGGTCCTTTATCTAGCTCCTTCATTTGGGACCCTGTACTCAATCCACTGGATGGCTGTGAGCCTCTAGTATTAGTCGGGTACTGTCAGAGCCTCTCAGGAGACAGATATATCAAGCTCCTGTCATCCAGCACTTGCTGACATCCACAATAGTGTCTAGATTTGATGATTGAATATGGGAAGGATTCTCAGGTGGAGCAGTCTCTGGATTGTCCTTCCATCACTTTGGTCTTCCTTCTTCTTGAGTTTCTTGTGGTTCATGGATTGTATCTGGGTTAATATCCACTTATCAGTGAGTGAATACTGTGTGTCTTCTTTTGTGATTTAGTTACCTCACTCAGGATGATATTCTCCAGATCCATCTATTTCCCAAAGAATTTCATAAATTCATTGTTTTTAATAGCTGAGTAGTACTCCATTGTGTAAATGTACCACATTTTCTGTATCCATTTCTCTGTTGAAGGACATCTGGGTTTTTTCCAGCTTCTGGCTATTATAAATGAGGCTGCTATGAATATAGTGGAGCATGTGTCCTTATTACATGTTGGAGTATCTTCTGAGTATATGCCCAGGAGTGGTATAGCTGGGTTCTCAGGTAGTACTATGTCCAATTTCCTGAGGAACCACCAAACTGATTTTCAGAGTGGTTGTCCCAGCCTGCAATTCTACCAGTAATAAAGGAGTGTTCCCCTTTCTCCACAACCTTGCCAGCATCTACTGTCACCTGAGTTTTTTATCTTAACTATTCTGACTGGTCTGAGGTGGAATCTCAGGATTGTTTTGATTTGTATTTCCCTGATGATTAAGAATGTTGAACATTTCTTTAGGTGCTTCTCAGCCATTTGGTATTCTTCAGTTGAGAATTCTTTGTTTAGCTCTGTTCCCCATTTTTAACAGAGTTATTTGGTTCTCTGGAGTTTAAAGACAGCATTTTCAACAAATGATGCTGGCTTAACTATTAACATGTAGAAAAATGCTAATCGATCCATTCTTATCTCCTTGTACAAAACTCAAGTCCAAGTGGATCAAGGACCTCCACGTAAAACCAGATACTCTGAAACTAATAGAAAAGGAAGTGGGGAAGAGCCTTGAGCACATGGGCACAGGGGAAATTTTCCTGAACAGAACACCAATAGATTATGCTCTAAGGTCAAGAATGGATGAATGAGACCTCATAAAATTGTAAAGCTTCTGTAAGGCAAAGACACTGTCAATAGGATGAAACAGCAACCAACAGATTGAGAAAAGATCTTTACCAATCCTCTATTCAATAGAGGGCTAATATCCAATATACACAAAGGACCCCTGTGGTTGAATTAGGTAAAAGTTGGAAGAAGCTGAGGAGGAGGGCAACCATGTAGGAGGACCAGCAATCTCAATTAACATGGAACCCCCCCCCCCCAGATCTCTAACACTGGATCACCAACCCATAAGCATACATCAGCTGATATGAGGCTCCCACCACATATACAGCAGAGGACTTCTGGATCTGGGTTCAGTCAGAGAAGATGCATCTAACCCTCAAGAGACTGGAGGCCTCAGGAAATTTAGAGGTCTGGTGGGGTGGGAGGTGGGTGATGGTAGAGAGGAGGTATGGAATGTGGAACAGTCAGAGGGTGGACCAGGAAGGGAATAAAATCTGGAGTGTAAAAATAAACAAACAAACAAATAAATAGAAGGTTAATTTTTTAAAAAAAAGAAAGAAAAAATTCCTTTCCCCTATTACTCCCTCCCCTTCTCGAAAAAAGGGGAAACCTCACCTTGAAGTATGTAGTCCCAGCAGAACTAGGCACATCCTCTCCTGCTGAGGCCCAACCAGGCAGTTGAAGTAGGGGGAGGAGTTCCAATGACAGGTAACAAGAGTCAGAGACAGTTATAATCATTAGGAGACCCACATGAAGACCAAGCTGCACATCTACAAATACATAGGGGGCCTAGGTCCACCCCTGCATGCTCTTAAGTTGGTGGTTAAATGTCTGTGAGGCCTCATGGGCACAGGTAAGTTGACTCTGTAGGTCTTGTGGTATCTTTGACCCCTTGAGCTCTCTCAATTTTATTCCCTACTCTTCTACAAGACACCCTGAGCTCCTCCTGATGTTTGGCCATGGGTCTCTGCATATGCTTCCTTCTACTGCTGAATGAAACCTCTCAGTAGATAGTTATGCTAGATTCCTGAAAGCCTATCAGAGTACAATTCATAGTGTCACAGGTTGGCTCTCTCACGTGGGATGGATCTCAAGTTTGGGCAGTGATTGGTTGACTGTTCCCACAGTAGTCTCTACTCCATAGTTATTCATACTTATCTAGTAAGCACATAAAGTTTCGGGTTGAAGATTTTGTGGGTGAGTTGATGTCCACCTCTCACCACTGGAAGTCTTACCTGGCTACAGAAGGTGGCCACTTCAGTCTTTATATGTCCTGCTTGTAGGAATCCTAGCTAGGGCCAGGCCCATAGACTCCCAGGAGCCTCCCCCATCCCAGGCTTCCAGCTAGTCCCAGAGATGCCCCCTTACCGAATTCCATTCTTACTCCCAGCCCTCTTCAGCTTCCACTCTCCATACACCTTATTGTAATATCCATTCTCCTCCTCTTCCCCTCTTCCATCCAGTTCCTTCTCTCCATCCAAATCGAATAATCATTTCATTTCCCCTTCTGGGTAAGACTCACACATCTTCCCTTGGGCACTCCATGTTACCAAATTTCTTTGGGTTTATGGATTGTTGCATGGCTATTTTGCACTTTGTGGCTATTGTCCACTTATAAGTGAGTATATACCATATATGTCTTTTTGGGTCTGAAATACCTCACTCAGGATGATATTTTCAAACTCCATCTACTTGCTTGAAATTTTCATGATGTCTTTGTTTCTAATAGCTGAATTGTATATCATTTTGTAGATGTACAACATTCTCTTTATCCATTCTTAAGTTGAAGGACATTTAGGTTGCTTTTCAGTTTCTGGCTATTACATATCAAGCTGCTATGAACATAGTTGAGCAAATATAATGGGGTATAGTTTGGATGTATGTGCAGGCTTGATATAGTTGGGTTCTGGGGTAGAACTATTCTCAATATTCTCAGAAACCAACAAATCTATTTCCAATGTGATTGTACAAATTTGGGCTCTCACCAGCAATGGAGGAGTGTTCCCCTTGCTCCAAATCCTCTCCAGCATTTGCTGCCACTTGAATTTTTATCTTACCAATCTGACTAGTGTAAGATGGAATCTCTGAGTCATTTTAATTTGGATTTCTCTAATGATTGAAAATGCTGAACATTTCTTCCAATGCGTCTCAGCCATTTGAGATTTTTCTCTTGAGAATTATCTGTTTAGCTCTGTATCCCATTTTTCAATTGGGTTACTTGCTTTGTTGATGTTCATTCTTTATATAGTTTGGATATCAGTCCTCTGTCACATATAGAGTTGGTGAAGATTTTCCCTATTGTCTAGGCTACCACTTTGTCCTATTGAGAGTGTCCTAGACCTTACAAAAGCTTTTCAGTTTCATGAAGTAACATTTATTAAATTTTGATCAAAACTATTGTTTTTCTGATCAGGAATTTAATGTCTCTTGGGCCAAAGTGTTCAAGGAAATTCTGACTTTCTCTTCTATTAGATTTAAAGTGTCAGATTATATGTTGAGGTCACTGATTCAACTGGATTTGAGTTTTGCACATGTTGATGAATATGAATTGATTTACATTCTTCCACATGCAGACATCCAGTTAGACCAGTACCATTTGTTAAAGATGCTTTCCTTTTTCCATTGTCTGGTTTTGCTTCCTTTTTTAAATATCAAGTGGCCAAAGGTATATGGTCTTATCTGTTATTCATTTGTATAAAAGAGAATTACTCTTTTTTTTTTAAGTTGGTTTAATTCAGGCACTTTGCTGAAGGTGTTTATTAGCTGTAGGAGTTTTCAGGTAGAATTTTTGGGTAACTCATGTAAACTATCATATCACCTCTGAATAGCAGTACTTTGACTTTTTCCTTTCCAATTTGTATCCACTTGATCTTTAGCCGTCTGATTGCTCCAGCTAGAAATTCAAGTACTGTGTTGAATAGATAGGGAGAGAGTGATCAGCCTTATCTTATCCCTGATTTTAATGTAATTGCTTTAAATTGCTCTCCATTTAATTTGATTTTGGCTATTGGCTTACTGTATATTGTTTTTATTATGTTTAGGTATGCACATTGTATCTCTGATCTCTCCAAGATTTTTGACATGAAGGAGTGCTGGATTTTGTTAAAGGCTTTTTCAACATCTAATGAGATGATCATGTGACTTTTTCCTTTTAGTTTGTTCATATTATTGATTGTATTGATGTTTATTCGTAAACTAAATCATCCCTACATCCTTGTGATGAAGCCTACTTTATCAAGGTGGATGATATTTTTAATATATTCATAGATTTCATTTGTAAGTATTTTATTGAGTATTTTTGCATAAATTTTTTTCATAAAGTACATTGGTCGGAAATTCTCTTTCTCTGTTAAGTCTTTGTGTGGTTTAGTTATCAGGGTGATTGTGGACACATAGAATGAGTTTGGCAAAGTGCCTTCTGTTTCTAATTTCTGGAATATTTGAAGGTATGTTGGTATTAGTTCTTCTATGAATATCTAGTAGAATTCTTTCCTAAAACTATCTGGCCCCGGGGTTTTCTTGGTTCAGTGATTTTTAATGACTGATTCTATTTCCATAGGAGTTATAGGGCTATTTAGATAATTTGCCTGATCTTGATTTAACTCTGATAAGTGATATCTATCAAGAAAATCAACCAGCTTATTTACATTTTCAAATTGTGTGGAGTACAGGCTTTTGAAACAAGACCTAATGATTCTTTGAATTTCCTCAATGTCTGTTGTTATGCATCATTTTTATTTCTGATTACTTTTGGATACTGTCTCTCTGGCTTTTAGTTAGTTTGGCTACTGGTTTTTCTGTCTTGTTGATTTTCTCAAGAATGAGCACTTGTTTTTTATGATTTTTATATTGGCCTCTTTGTTTCTAATTAATTGATTTCAACCTTGCGTGTGATTATCTGTTGCTTTCTACTCCACTTGGGTGTATGTACTGCTGCAGCTCCTGTTGCTTCCTCCTCCTCCTTCCTCCTCCTCGTCCTCCTCTCCTCGTCCTCGTCCTCGTCTTTGTCCTCCTCCTCCTCCTCCTCCTCCTCCTCCTCCTCCTCCTCCTCCTCCTCCTCCTCCTTCCTCCTTCTCCTCCTCCTCCTCCTCCTCCTCCTCCTCCTCCTCCTCGTCTTTGTCTTCTTCTTCTTCTTCTTCTTCTTCTTCTTCTTCTTCTTCTTCTTCTTCTTCTTCTTCTTCTTCTTCTTCTTCTTCTTCTTCTTCTTCTTCTTCTTCTTCTTCTTCTTCTTCTTCTTCTTCTTCTTCTTCTTCTTCTTCTTCTTCTTCTTCTTCTTCTCCTCCCCACCCCAAGATTTCAAAAAGTACTTTTGCTGGTATGAGAACTCTCTATTTGATTAAGGCACATAGTGCTATGAAATTTCCTCAGCATTATTTTCATTGTGCCCCATACCTTTGGATATGCAGTGCACTCATTTCGTTGAATTCTAAAAAAGTCTTTAATTTTTTTCTTTATGTCTTTCTGGCCCAATGATCATTGAGTAGAGAGTTGTTCAGGTTCCATGAAATTGTGAGCTTTCTGTTGTTTCTGTTGTTGAAATCTAGCTGTAATCTATGGTAATCTGATAAGATACAAAAGTTATTTCCATTTTCTTGCATCTGGTGAGGCTTGCTTTACGACCAACTATATGGTCAATTTAGGTGAGGTGCTGAGAAGAATGTATATTCTTTTGTGTTTGCGTGAAAGGTTCTGGAGAAATCTCTTTGGTCCATTTTAATGATAACCTCTGTTAGTGTCATTATCTCTCTGTTTAATTTTTCTCTGGATTACCTGTCTGTTGGTGAGGGTAGGGTACTGAAATCTCCCACTATTAATGTGTAGGGTTCAATGTGGCATTTAAGTAATGGCTTTAGTAATGTTTCCTTTACAAATGTGGGTGTTGTTCAGTTTGAGCCACATATGTTCAGAATTGTGATGCCATCTTGGCATATTTTCCCTTTGATGTGTATAAAGTCTGCATAAACATCTCTTTTGATGAATTATGATTGTCTGTTTTGTTAGATATTATAATTGCTATTCCAGTTTGCTTCAAGATCATTTGCTTGGGAAATTTTTTTCCAGCACTGAGGTAATGTCTATCATTGTTGATGAGGTCTGTTTCTTGTATGCAACAGAATGATGGATCCTGTTTTCACATCCATTCTGTTAGCCTATGTCTTTTTACTGGGAAGATGACTCTATTGATTATGGGAAGTATTAATTTCCAATAATTTTTAATTCTTGTTATTTTGATGTTGGTGGTAGTGTGTGTGTGTGTGTGTGTGTGTGTGTGTGTGTGCGCGTGCACGCACGTTTCTCTTATTTTGTTTTTCTGATGTGGAATTATTTATTTCCTGTATATTTATGTGTATGGTTAACTTTATTGGGTTGAAGTTTTTCTTTAAGTATTTGTTCTATAGCTGACTGTTTTAATTTGTTTTTGTCTTAGAATGTCTTGTTTTACCACCTATGATTATTGAAAATTTTGCTGGATATAGTAGTCTATGTTCCCATATGAGGTTTCTTAGAGGCTGTAAGACACCTGTCCAGGCTCTTCTAGCTTTTAGAGTCTCTGTTGAGAAATTGGGGATAATTCTGATAGTCAATCTTTACATGTTACTTGGCCTTTTCCCTTGCAGCTTTTAATATTCTTTCCTCATTCTCTAGATTTTTGACTTGATTATTATGTAGCAGGAAGAATTTCTTTTCTGGTCCAATCTAATTTGTGTTCTGTAACCTTCTTCTATGTTTATAGGTATTTCAAGAGATTTTCTTCTCTGATTTTGTTGAAAATATTTTCTGGTCTTTGGAGCTGGGCTGGTTTACCTTCTTCTCTTCCCATTATTCTTAGGTTAGGTCTTTTCACAGTTAGCCAGATTTTCTGGATGTTTTATGCCAGGAATTTTTTTAGATTTAACATGTTCTTTGACAGATGTATTAATCTCTTCACTTGTATCTTCTATGCCTGAGATTATCTCTTCTATTTCTTAATTTCTGTTGGTGTTACTTGACTCTGTTGTTCCTGTTCTCTTTCCTAGTTTTTCTATTTCCAGGATTTCCCTAGGTTGTCTTTCTTGCTCCTATTTTCATTTTCAGGTCTTGTACAGGTCTATTCATTTCCTTCACCTGTTTCATTGTATTTTCCTCTGTTTCTTTTTTTATATATAAATTAATTTATTTTTATACTCCATACTCCATTCTCCATCCCCCATCCACCCTCAACTGCTCCACATCCCATACCTCTTCCCCAATGCCTCTGTCTCCATTTGAATGCCCCCACCCCTCTACCCCACCTGACCTCTAAAGACCCTGGGGCCTCCAGTCTCTTGAGGGTTAGTTGTATCATCTCTGAATGAACACAGACCTGGAAGTCCTCTACTGTATGTATGTTGGGGTTCTCATATCAGTTGTTGTGTGCTGTCTGTGTGATGGTCCAGTGTTTGAGACATCCTGTGGGTCAAGATTAATTGAGACTGCTGGTCCTCCTACAGGATCACCCTTTTCCTCAGTGTCTTTCAGCCTTCTCTAATTCAGCAACAGGCGTCAGCTGCTTCTGTACATTGGTTGGGTGCAAACATCAGCATCTGACTCTTTCAGCTGCTTATTGGGTCTTTTGGAGCGCAGTCAGGATAGATCCCTTTTTGTGAACTCTCCATAGCCTCAGTATTAGTGTTAGGCCTTGGGACCTCCTCTTGAGCTGAATCCCAATTTGGGCCTGTCACTGGACCTTCTTTTCCTCAGGCTCCTCTCCATTTCCATCCCTGCAGTTCTTTCAGAAAGTAACAATTATGGATCAGAGTTTTGACTGTGGAATGGCAACCCCCTCCCTCACTTGATGCTGTTTTTCTGCTTGAGGTGGGCTCTATAAGTTCCCTGTCCCCGCTTTCAGGCATTTCATCTAAGGTCCTTCCTCCCTTTGAATCCTGAGAGTCTCTTATCTCCCAAGTCTCTGGTGCACTCTTCAGGGTCCCCCAAGCCTCCTATTTCCTGAGGTTGCCTGTTTCCATTCTTTCTGCTGGCCCTCAGGGCTCCTTTTCCCTTCTTTAAGGGGATTTATTAATTTCCTCTTTAAAGGGCTCCACCCATTTGATTGTATTTTCCTGGATTTCTTTGAGGTATTCATTTCCTCTTTAAAGGCGTCTATCATCTTTATGAGGTTTGCTTTGTTGACATATCTGGTTTGTTAGGGTATTAAAGGCTTGCTCTAGAGTGATAGCCTTGCTCTGAAGGTGCAGTATTGCCCTGGATCTTGTTTGTTTTCTTATTCTGGCCTTTAGCAACCTTGTTGTTCCTGATGTTTCTGGTGTAGCAAGTATAGGGCAGGTAGCCTTAATCTGGATGTTCTTGGTGTAGCACTTCTGGATGGATGTTCCTTATTCAAAGGGCGTGGTGAAGGTCAGTGGAGTGGTGACCAGACAATGGAGCTCAGAGTACAGTATGCAGCTAGCTCAGGGCTGCTAGGCATACCCAGAGGGGCAAGCAGGAACATGGAGTGAAGGGATCTCATGTGGATGTTCCTTGTTTGGAGGGCCTGTGGAATCTGGAGGAGCAGTGATCCCACAATGGAACTCCCACATATTTACTCTTAATGTTTCTATTTTAATGATATAGTTACTGAACCTTAGAACTCTAACTCACAGAGTGAAAAAAAGGTAGTGAAACTGGAGCTTCTCAGTTTCCAGGTGTTCTCCTTTGAAAGTAGCTCTGTACTGATAAGCTGTTAAGTTGGTATGAACAATGGGCCCTATTGAAACTGAGTGTGTGATAAACAGAGCATTTGCAAAACACTGGAGAGGTGATGAACTCTTGCTTGCTTTGTGACGTGGAGATACTCTTACTCTCTGTGACCCGTTTTAGATCTCTTTGCCATTCACTGACTCACAAACCAGTCCAGCCAACTGCCTGCACTTTTGTCATTCTCCATCTCCTGCCCCCTCCATCTGACTATACAGCACAGTCCTCCTTCATTCTGCACACCTGTTCCAGATTTCACTAACAGCTCCTGGGGGGAAGTATAATTTTATTTGCAAATTATCAGATGATAGAATCTAGTAGTCTGCCATGTGACATGCTACTGGTGACAGCTACTGCTCCACCTCTGTTTAGTGCACTCTCTTACACAGAAGAGAAATTCTATTTACTAAAATGTTTTTGAAGAAACATTTCATTTTATACAAAGGAGACATTTCACTGAAATAAAATAAAAAGGCTGAATAGAACTCTTTTTCTGTTGGTGAAGTTTTTTTTTTTTATTGTTAAGTATAATAATAGAATATAGATGATGCAGGCTTGGTTCAGAACTTTGGGACAGCTTCACATTCTGGAATTAGCTGTAGAGAGCAGATAAAAACCAAGAAAGGCTCCCTGGAGTGAACCTGCATGAAGTAATTTGGCATTCACAAAACTCTTTAGTCCCGAATCTGACACAAAATGAATTGTTTATCTGACTTTGAAATTTTATTTAATGACACTCTTACTGACATAAAAGTAACAGGCTCTCTTCTAAAGGTAAATTCTGAAGTGCAGAAAGCTGTTATATGGAAAATGCATACTGTGTCCAGCTGAAAAACAATATCTTCCACCAGTTCAATTATATTACAGGATTCAGAGCTGCTAAAACTATTGAAGTTCCCCTACAATTGGGAAATTGTCTCTTTCCCACAGCCCATCAGACACTCACTTGGCTGTAGTTAATGGAAGCTACTGATAGAAAGACATGAAGGTGCCACAGGGGTGACATTCTACTTAAAATCACCCCAAACAGACATTGTGAGATTTCTAAGGGAGGCATAACCATCAGGCTGGAAGCAGGCAAGGTAATAGTGCAGAGCCTAACAATACAGGAGAGAATTGTACAACCTAGTGACTCTGAGATGGGCCTCACTGGGTCACTGGCATCCTTGATGCATGCAGATGTGTTGGGTCCCACTCTCAGAACCTCTAAAAGCCTAGTTGTTACCTGGAAAGAATACAGAGGATGGGAATAACATATACTCCTATTTGATGGAGAATTTGTGTGGGGAAGACAAAAATGGAAGGGGACAATATAAATGTTTATGTCTTAGCAAGAAAGTTGTATTGAAAAGCAGAAGTCTACATGGGACTCCAACATTCTAGAGTCTGAGATTATCAGTGTGAAAATAGCATTTGATTGTGTCAAAATCAGTTCTCAAAGTTTATTCCTGTGAATTCATCATATTTTGCTAATTTCAGTTGGATGAATTAATTTGGGGTTAAAAGAAGCTATATATAAATTAGAAAATTCTATTTTAAGATTAATTTTACTTTTTAATGTGTGTGTATGTATGTTTCTGTGGTTATGAGTATGGTAAGTGTAAGTTCAGGTATCCATGGAGTCCATAAGAGGCCAGCAGACCCACTCGGACTTGAGACATAGGAGGTTGTGACCTGCTTAACACAGGTGCTGGAAACTGAACATGAGCCTCTCTATAGTCTGGTTATTTCTTTGTAAGAAAAAACAATGACATAAATTTGTTTTGGTAACTATGGATAGCATGTCATATTGCCTTTAACAAAAGTCACTAATTTAAGGTAAAACCTGTACTGTACTGTAATGTGAACACTGCCCTTACATGAATAATAATAATAACAACAACAATAATAATAATAATAATAATAATAATAATAATAATAATGAAATTGGGACACAAGAGTTGACCCACAGAGGGTGGGGCAAGAGCATACAAACAGAAGACCAGAAGACCACATCAAGGCAGAGGATCTACATGTTACATGATGGGAGGAAATTTTTATCCACAGGTTTTTGAATGCATGTGGCCTTATTAGCACCTTGATTTCAGACCTCTAGACTTGAGTCATGAGGGAAAATTTCCTGTTGTTTCTAACCCAGGCTTTAGTAGCGCTTTGTTTCAACAGCCCTCTAATATACACACCTCTCTTTTCATCTTTATACCAGTTTCCTTAATCCTCACAAGACTACTTTAACTGTTCTGGACAGCATGTCCTACCACATCAAAAAGACAAAAGGAAAGCGACTTCTTCCAGGGTGCCTCCTTCTTAGGAAGGAGCAGATTCCAGGAAGGAAAGTCAAGTTTAGGTTTCGGGAAACTTTATTTCTCATGTCCCATCTGTTGGGATAGGTCATTCTTCAGCTGCAAGGAGAGACAGAAAGTTGAGTGACTGCCATGTTGGACCACCACCATAGGAGGCAGGCATAGCCTTCAAAGTGGCTGTTAGACAGAAAAGTAATGCCATCTGTCTTGACACATAAAGGCTTCAGACTGGTGATGACAGCTCAAAATATCAGTCACATTCTATTTTTGTGTCTTTTTACAAAGACACAAGTGGAATGAAATTTTGTTTTACAATAACAACTAGATAACAACTCTTTGACCATTGACTGTATATTAGTCACAATGACAGCACTGGGTATGAACATCATGACTTATTTTAATATTTTTATTAATTTGTGTGTCCAGAAACTTGTACTCAAGTTTCCATGTGTGAGACACTCCCCACCTCTCTCATATACACTCTCTAATTTTATTTTGAGAAGCATCTACAGTACTAATTCTGCTAAAGTTAACATGACACAGTAGAGAAGCCTGAAATACAATATATTAGAATATCATCTAATGCCATAAAACAAATGACTGATGGAAACTGATCTTGAAAAGTTTAAAAGGGAAACACTCCATACATATAATTTCTAAACTATGAAATAAAGATATTTGTAATAATAATGTTTCTGGAGTTTTTTTGGTTTTTGTTTCTTTGGTTGGTTGGTTGGTTTTTTCGAGACAGGGTTTCTCTGTGTGGCCCTGGCTCTCCTAGAACTCACTCTGTAGACCAGGCTGGCCTCGAACTCAGAAATCTGCCTGCCTCTGCCTCAAACACTGCAACTAAATTGAAATTTTTATAAAATAAATACGTGCTCTCATTTTCCAAACCGCTTTTAACTGAGTGTCATGAAAATGCCCTCAGGAATATACAAAGGTTTATATTTCTCAAAGAAAAAAACATTTGAAATAGATTCAAGCAAAACAGTTCAAAAAAATGTAAGTTGAATTCTGCAGAAAAATTATTATTTATGGATAATGGAAAAGAATGCCAATGGATTTTTTTAAACTGAAACTGTGATTTGAATCCCAACTTAATCACATAGAATCACATTGTATGAGAATGGTCCCCATAGCCCCATATACTTGCATGCTTAGGTCCTAGTTGGTGAACTGTTTGAGAAAAATTAGGGTTATTAGAGAATGTGGCTTTGTCACCATCTGTCAAGCAGGTATGACAATGTATAGTTTATATACATTGTTTGGGGATATATTCTGTTATAACAATTTACCACTTGAGGATTTGAAAGTGCCAAACTCAGATTATTTTTTATAAAATTAAAATGTGAACAATCACTTGTATTTGTATGTAAGATGCTTCAAAATGTGGCTGGCATATCTACAGATAAGAAGAATTGCTGTGCTAAACAAGAAAAATCTGATCACTCTAGCAAGCTCTCTGCACAACACTGTAATTTTAAAAATTATGTCCTTGTTTGTTGTTAAGGCTACTTGCTGCTTTACAATGTAAACCACTTTCTGTTTTCTAAGAGCTTTGCGGTCTTTCCAGTAGACTTCCCTTCCAGATGTCTCGTGATGCTATGTCATGATTATTTTCTCACTAAAGTTATTAAAATCTGCTTCCTAAAGCAAACTTCAGACTACTACACTGGGTTGTTCCTTCTGTAATTCTCATGAACTAAGAACGATAGAATCTCTCTTCTCAGTGATGGAAGAGTTTTGTTTCATTGCTTTTTTTTTTTTTTTCTTCACTATGTTCAGACCACAAGTATCAGTTCCCCTTGAACGTCTCTTCAAAAACAAACTCAGCTGAGAGAGTGGAAAAGCATCAGCTGAAAGCGTGCCTTTGCAGATGTTGTGCAGTTGGGTTGTCCTTTCCTAGTTGAGACCCATTGTTCCTTTGCATAATAACCCATTTCTGCTTCCATTACTTGCCTAGAAGATCTGCTCCTTTCCAGCTTTGTTTATGAAAATAAATCTCAAACTATGATTTGTGCATTTCCTTGTTACATAAACTCTTCACAAGCTTATAGAATCTTAGATTCCAGATAAAATATGTATTTATTTTTAATAAAAATCACTTTTTATAAAAATAAAAAATAACATTTTGATATTATAATCACAGCTTTTCTCCCTTGCCTTTCCTCCTCCCAAACCATTCCATAAACCCCTTTTGCACTCTTTCAAGTCTCTGGCCTCTTGTTGCACACTCACACACACATACTTGCACACACTACACACACACACACACACACACACACACACACACAGGCATACTCATTATATACCTATGTATTACAAATATGCATTAGAAATATGTATTGTCTAAATATAGGCTTCACAAGCTGCATTACTTTTGTGTGTGTTTTAGCGCTAACCATGCCATCCATATTGGATATACAATTGGTTTATTCTTCTTTATTTCTTCTACTCTTAGCATTCATAGTTGCCTGCAGTTCTTTGTATAGGATAAGGCTTCATAGTCTTTTCCCACCCACCTTGGTATAATCCCTCATACAGTCTCAGTATTTGTCCTTATATCCACAGATATGCCCAGTGTTTACCCCTCATTAAGGAAATGTCTCTTTGCAATAGGTGGGACCATTACAGAAACTACAACCAATGAAAGTGCAGTTATGGAGCCAGTTCCAATGGATGTATCTACAAAATAGCTTGGACCTAAGGCTCAGGAAACAGTGCAGAAAAAGGAGAAAAAAGATTTTAAGAACCCAGGGATCAAGGAGTTTGTTGTGCAATTGTAAAGGAATGTCAGAAACCATGCCTGTGAAGTCTTAGCCAAGTGATGTTCTAAACATAAGCTCAACAAGGAAAACAAACTTCACCTTTAAACCACTTGTTTGAATCTTGTACATCAACACAGAAGTGTTAGTGATATTTTAGGATTTTTCTTATGTGAGGATTTAAATTTTATGCTAATAGATAAATTCACAAAAAAAAATCTTTTTGTTATTTTTTTCAGTTTTTAGAATTGCCAAGTACTTGAAATCGGTATTGTTTTCTACATTACTGCTTTAGAGGGTTTCTCTCACAACCTTGATCCTGATCTAGTTGATAATCAGATATGGCAACTGTAATACATAATTCTCAAAGCTCATGGTACATGAGAAGTAACTCTAAAATTTATATAAAGGTACCCCTCTCTTGTCCTATTGATATGTATTGGCAATAGGGCCTAAGAACTAGAATTGTGGATAGTACATGAACCTTTGAGAATTATTATTCCAAAGAATCAAGTATTCCTTGTTTACTAAGATAGGATATACCATTCAAGACATTATTTCCATATTTGAGGCAACTGTCCAGAACTCAGTTCTAAATGTGAAGCCAAATATTTTTACCTGAAATCTTTATCACTTCTCAAGACATTTTGGTTGGAATACTGAAAACACCACATGATCTTTGGAACCATGTTATCCCTTTAATATACTGCCCTAACTTCAGAAGGAATTGCAATTTCAACTATAAATAGTCATATGATATCAGGAAGAATGAGAAGTGGTTAACCATCTTGCATGAACTTCTAATTTGACACTTCTCTTGAAAAACAGAACATCTTCCAGAAAATAGAAGTATGAACATTCCTTTGCATTTGCATCAGTGAACAGACAGGAACTAACTCACACAATTCACGCCTGACCCTCAGGATCAAGAGTGACTTTTTCTGTTACTACAAAGTATGTAAAATCACCCTTGAGAGATTGTTTTCTCTTCTAGAAGATCTGAACTCTATAAACAAATGGTTCTAAACCAAGTCCCATTTAATTCCTTAGGCAATTCTGGAAAGTGTCTTGAGTGGAAAGTGATAGAGTTATCAATAGGTCATGGTAAGTGATCAAAGATCTTGCTAAATATCTCTTAACACATAGGACAACCTCTTGCTCAGAAAAATATGAATGCAAAGAGTGCTGAGATTCAGAAACCCTGCTTCATATTAAACTATGACTATTTGCCACTAATGCATATAACTACAACAGGTTCTCTCCATGTCTGTGGTTTATTAAGAATATGCATCATTCTATTTTAATGTCGTAACTTTGCAAACATCATTTTCATGACTTATATTTACTGCAGTCAGTAGCCTCTTTCCCACATGCTCCTCTTCTCCCCTTCGTCTATGTATTAGAAGTGTGATTCCGGATATCTGTGTTCTTACATGCTGGAAGGGATCAGCATCTCACCTGCTCCATTTATTTCTTGTGAACTTATGAGTCTTGAGCACATTCATAGTCTTGGTATCCAGTGCTAGAACCATCTGCCTTTATCCCCTGAACAAAAATACGGTGAAGCATGGAAAACAATACTCAATCTATAACTGTTTCACTTAGTGTTGGGGTTCTAAAGGCAAGGGTCACTTTTAACCTTGATTTTATCTGACATTGAAGCTAGGTGGTTTCATTTTAAATAATTTGGAACCACTTTGAACTGGCTTAAACTTAAAAGAAAGTTTACTTTCTAAAGCTAACTGTAATTTAGAGATCTTTAGTTGCAGTTCAATTCTTTCCAAGGAAAAGATTATTTTCCATGTTATCACTCAAAGCATGGTATTGAGATATATTAGACAAATCTAATATTCAGCTCTATCCTTTCTATTGCTATAAACTATGAACCTGCCAGGTCTTGTTGTAAATGTGTCTACTGATCCCCACTTCTCAAATTTATCTTTAACTGTAAATTATCATTTAAGCACATTTTAATCTCTCAATAGATAATCATTTTCTTTTCTCCTTTGAAGGTGTCTGTTCCCCAATGCTAGGAACTCTAATGTTCAAAGTGTATAGACTGGAAGTAAAAATGGTCCCTGCCCTAAGAAACTGCAAAGTCTAGCTTCAATGGCATTCTAAGCTTTATTAGTCCCTTTCTCCACCCTTGGTCCTCAGACTAACTTAGAAAAGCTTGTCATTTCTGTCCTCCTTCCATCAAATCATGTTATATTGTGCATATGTACATAAGCAGAAAAATGTAACAAGTATAAAGTTGCATTTGTCAATTCAAAAGAGGTTAATTGGAAATATGGCAGTAAGCTTTGTTATTTGGATCAGGATCCACTTACGTGGTCTTATTTCGATATTCTCCATCTTAAATGTGAAACACATGGAGTAATAAGTATTGCAAAAACTTGAAAGTCTCATAAAAGAAAAAGCAATTCCCTTGTATTTATTAAATTCAAGTCACAAAAGTATTTGATATTGCCTTGAAAAATCAATGACTATCAATGACTTTGTAAAGCTTTGCTGTTGAAAAAATTCCCTTTTACTTGGTTTAGCTGTGTGAGTGGGGGGAGGGAAGGAGAGATGCAGAGAGATAGACACACACACACACACACACACACACACAGAGAGAGAGAGAGAGAGAGAGAGCTAGATCAGATATGTCTTCCTTTGAGTAAATACTGTGATGGGTATAGAGCTGATTTATAGCTGCATTTGAGCTATTTGCTTTACTGATGAACATTTCTCTTTCAATCCTGCATGGTAAAGCACTGTCAAAGAAAACAAATGACCTAGTCTCTGTGTGTCGTGGTAGAGTGTGGCTTATCTGGAATCCTTCATGTTTTTCCCTTGTGCATATCTAAGCAATGTCTCTTCAAGGTCAGAGAAAGGATAACCACAGTACTAGAAAATTAGGAACAATCCTGGTGAGGATTTTATTATTGTTGCTTCCTTTGCAGGTGCTAGGAGAAAACCCAAACTCTCCCTCCCCTTCCCTGCCTCCTCATTAAAAAGACTGTGAGAACTCAGCTTTCTGCTTTGAAGACACACATCTTCAGAGCCTGACTGAGCTTGGATGTTGGACTTGGGTTTTTGAGTGGCTGTAGTGAATGGGTAAGCTCAGATTGCTGTGGTAAATGGAAAGTTCTGCCACAGTAAAGCACTCAGAATTTCTTGTGACTCCAAAGGAGGCTAGGTTAGGGAGCTCAACAGCATGGGAGAGTAAAATTGCCTGCTCTAATTTTGGCTCATTGGGATAATATTCACTGATTTCCATGATCTAAATGATTGCCCTTTCAAATTTCCTATGTTGAAATTCAATCACAGATGTGATGGTATTGGGAAGGGAGGGGTCTGGGTGAATGGGAGATGTAATAAAAGAGAAGGGCATCATGGGGAAACCAAAATGACCCAAATTGTCTTCTCAGCTTCCACAACTAGAAGGATCAACTATAAACCAGAAAATGAACCCTCTCAGATACTGAATTTGTCCACACTTGGGATGTAAACTTCACAATATCTAGAATTATGAGAATAAATGTTTAACCAACTCATTTGTGTTATTTTATTTTAGAAACCAAGGGAACTTAAAGTATTGATGAAATGACAAAAAAATTAATAACCTCTTCACATAGTTAATAACAATGAGTAAGCAAAATATAAAACATATGAATGTTGATTACTGGTAATGAAAAAACATTTGTAACTGCAGTTCCAGATGATCTGACACTCTTTTCTGACCTCCTTGAACATTAGACATGCACATAATGTACATATATACATGCAGGCAATACAGTGATACAGTATTGAGAAAGTGGCTCACCCTTTATTTCCCAATGGTCTTTGGTAGGTAACATCAAAATCCTTCTATCTGGTTGCTTATAAACAAAATAGAAATAAAATTGTAGTTACTTACAGTTATATTGTAAAGTGCTCAACCAAGAATCCAGCACAGTGAATTCTCATCAAGGAATAATAAAACTCTGCCCTTTGGATGTTTAATAAATAGCAACTTATTTGCCTATAAGAGTTAACAAAGTGTTTTACATGAAGGTCTGTTTTCTAAACACAAGTACATTTTCTATCAGAGGTAGCACCTGGATACAGAATGTCTTAGGGTTGCCATTGCTATGAGGAGACACTATGACCAAGGCAACTCTTATAAAGGACAATATTTAATTGGTGCTAGATTTGAGTCTGTTATTACCATGGCAGGAAGCATAGCAGCCTGCAGGCAGACATGGTGCTGGAAGAGCTGAGAGTTCTACATCTTAACCAAAGATAACCAGGAATAGACTGGCTCTTCTGCAAGCCACCAGAATTCTTCCACATTGGGCCAAATTTCAAAGTCCACCCCCACAGTAATGTACTTCCTCTAATGAGGCCACATCCACTCTAGCAAGGCCATACCTCCTAATATGGGCCAAGTATATTCAAACCACCACACAGAGAGACAAAAAGACAAATATAGAATTCATTGCCTACTGCAATCAAAAGAGCTATTTTGCCAGCCAGCATGATATACTATAGCAGCCTATAGACAGTGGGCCAAGGAAAACTCTGAAATTCTAGACCAGTTACAATCTAGAATTTCTGACTGTTAACTAGACTAAAGTCTTTAACTAAAAGGAGATTTCAAATAGAGAATAAAATTCAATTTTAAAGTGATTCATGAAATGATCTGCTATACATAAACTACTGGAAAGATGAGAAGTATTTTACCCAAATCAGACCCATGTAAGTAGAGGCCAGCGTGTTCATGCTAACATACACATGTTTTAGCTAGTAGAGGCCACAAAAACCTGACTTTTTCCTCCTGGACTTTCTCAAAATCACAGAGCCCCTTCCCAGGAAAATCCCACTTATTCCCAGAAAAAAAAAAAAGATAATTAGCTAAAAGGAGTACAGACCAAATAAATTCTCAACAAAACAAAACAGGAAAAATATTATTTTATTGCTTAAAAGTTGGTCTGTCCAAGTTTTATTTCATTGGCCACAGTTTTATACTTAAAAGAAAAATGTAGTAAGGGCAAATAATTGGAAAATGACAATAAACAGAGTTTTTATTTTTGAGGAAAGTCCCCTGGCGAGTATTAGAGGTTTACCAAATTCAAAGAGCTTTCTTCTGCAGAGCAGAGGCAGCGAGTGGCTTCTCCCCACCTCACTGAAGAGCATGAGTAAGGTATCAGGGCCAGTTGCCAAGAAGAAGCTGTGGGTGGTGGTTTTGCTGGGTAATTCTTCTTGGGAAAGTAATTCCTCAACTCTTCAGGTTACTGAATGTCACATGATAGGTTATTTTCCAGGGTCCACTCTAATGACTTTGAAGTCAAGAGTGGCTCTCTGACCCCAACCTACTGATCCCTCCATGATATTCTCTATGCTTTTGGTCTTAAAACTTCCCCTTGAGGTAAATTACACAAAGATACCACCAGGACACATGCCAAGTTTTTTTTTTTTTTTTTTTTTTTTTTGCTGAAGAAGTAGTGCCAGGAGCACCCTTTTGAAGCTTAGAAGAGACCTCCAGGACAAGCCCTTCATTCCTGTGGTTTTAGCCCAGCTCTCTTTGCTGCTTCAGTTAAAATCCATTATCTCACTTCAGAAAGCTCAGCTTCATAGACAACAGTGATAATCTGCAAAGGCTGAAAACAACTGGGCCTTCAGGTAAATCTACAACAAGACAAGGGTTTAGCCACCAGAGATGCAAACAGAGCTCTGAAATCTGAAAGCAACAGACCTCGGAGGTGTCTTAGAAGAAAAGGTGCTGTTGGGACTGACTCCACAACATTGTGACTTTCCTGGAGGTGCCATACTTGCCTCAGGCTATCACAGCTTACTTGTCTCCCAATTCCTTTCTCTTTGGTGTCTTCCTCGCTTCTACCCTCACCCCCAATAAGGAGTTCTCTTGTCTTGGCTGGATCGAAGTTCCCCTCCTCATGTCACAGGACAGCTGTGATCACCCAGAGTTTGTGTTTGCAGCCTGGTACTTCATCATGGAGAGGAACATAAAAATCTGCTCCTTTATTGGAAGAAATAAGACAGTATTTCTATGCTTAAAATCATACAGCAAAAGGCTTTGCTCATTTGAACTAACCATAACAAAGCAGATTTTGAATAAGCCAAAGGACTGGCCAAAAAGAGCCTGAGAATTTATTCCTCCCTATTCCTTACGCCTTGCCTTAGCACGAACAGAAAAGCAGCCAAGTTGTTTCAAACTGCCAACAAGCTTGTGTTGACATCATGTTTTTCTGACTTTCTCAGGCTCTTTGCTTTCTCTCTTAATTCCTGACTCTTTTTATGCCATAGGAATTCCTGCAGGCAAAAAAACTAAAAATGACTACAACCCACAAATTAAAAACAAACAGAAAACAAAACAAAATCCTGCCTTTCTCTTTTCCCAGACGATATCTCCCTTCAGCTTTTATGACTGCACATATGACTCAGTGTTTGCTCATCTTCTATGGTCTGCTCTTGAGACCTCCAGGGTCTTCTGAATGCTTTCTCAACTCTCTGGTTTTTCCCATAAGCTCACAACTTGCCTCGGGGCCAGAAGGCAGTAATTTCTAACCTCAAAAATAACATCTTGGGACTTGCAGGTGTTAGAACTAAGCCTAGCAGTGAAAACCTCCTGATTATCAGATCTTGACTTTTCCATTCCCTTCTAGACTCTTCCAGTTGGTAGATCCTTTAGACACCATTATTGATGGTTTTCTCTGCTACTTTGTCATTTTGTTTTATTTTTTATTGACATATATTTATGCATATTTGAGACATGATATTTTGGTATAGAGATATACCATGTGATAATCAATCTATGGAATTAACGTATCTATCACTTTGAACATTGGTTGCTCAGTTATGATCCTGCTTTGCTATTGTGTTCCAGTTCTTCTACCTCTCTAGGGCACCCTCCCAGATTGGCATTCTCTAGACTCTCTTGGAAATGTTTTACTTATCCTTGAGAACTAAGAATAGAGATTCTACTCAAGCACTATTTAATTTCAAAAAAAAAAAATGTACAGCTGTACACACATGCAGACACATGCCTGAATATCTGTGTATTTATGCATGCAAAATAAATACATTAATCTTTTTGAATAGTATATACAATGAATTATTGATAATTATTATAATTTATTAAGAAAAGAAAAAGAGAGAAAAGAAAGGAGGAAGGCAAAAGAGAAGAGTGGGAGCAAGTGAGTTATCAAATGAACTGGAGCCCATGGAAGGTGGAGAGCAGGCCAGTGCATCATTTTAGGAGTACATTTTCAACCTTGAAAGTTTTTGGTGCTTTCTATTTGAGTCTCACTATAGCTATCTGAAATGGCTATTGGAGCTATTTACAAATCAGGAAAGTGAAATACAGAAAAGTTAAGTGCCCTGCTCAAGGCCGAGCACTTCAGAAGTCGAAGAACTAGTTTTTATTTTGTTTGTATTCCTTGACAAAAATCAGACATGCATATAATGTTAGTCCTTGCCTCATCTCCTCCTCTTTCCCCTCCCTTCCCATTGAAAGGCTTCTTTTCTTCAACAAATTCCCCTCTTATTTTTATGTCTTTTCATCCCAAATTGATAAAACTAGGTTGTTTCGTTAATTTAAAATCCTCAAACTACATATTTATCCTATCCTGCACAGCACCAGGAACTAAAAGGCAGTAGAGACCTTCCCCTTGAGATTTGGGTGCCCTGACCACACTGTACTAAATAACTGTTAACTGAATAGAGGAAGAGGAACACAAGTGAGGAAGAAGTAGCCAAAGTCAGCAACCAAGGTCAGCACTGAGCTCCATTGTCATCTTCCTCAGCACACTTATCTGAGCCTGTCCAAGAGCCTTGTACTTATTCTACCTCATTGCAGTTTAGGCCCTTGTTGTGCAAGCACATGTTGAGTCCCTTGGATCTTGAAAAGCATTTACAACACTTTCCTGGATGAAAAGGCTTTTCAAATCCTGTACATTTCTTTTCAATCTTTACTTGTGACTCTTTCTCCTGGGTCTATTCCTTAGGCAAATTTAATACCTCTAGACCTCTGAAATCCTAGAAGTTTCTTATCCTAGCCTCTCCTGTATGGCTTATTCTTTGATTCATTTAATGATGATGATGATGATGATGATGATGATGATGATGATAGTAATAGTAATAAATTCTCTCTTGCTGTAGGACAAATTATTATGAATGTAAACAATTTAGGCATTATTGATTTCTTAGGCATTCTCTGGATGTTGTCACAGTATGGTGGAAATATCTTTTGCTGTTCCTATTGGACTAGGTATTAGTGACAAGTCTTTTCTAGAGAACAGTTGATGGACTTCCTGGTTAGTTGGCAGATTTCAGCTGCTTGTAGCTATGAGATTGTATTGTGGCTCCTGTTTCTTGGTTCATTGATTCCCTGTAGTTTGAAGCTCTGTGGTTTCTGACCTTGCCTTCCCCATCTGTGTTAAAAGCACATGCAGTCATATTAGTCCCACTTAGGTAAACAAAGATATTGGGCCTTAAACATCTTCATACATTTAATTATATTGACAAAGTCTTTTTGCCATCAAATATATTCAAAGGCATAAACACAGGATAGGCTTGAAGAGTCAAAATTCTGTCTACTTCATTGACCAAAGTTTATTTCAGATGCCCCTGTTTCAAGTTTATCTCACTCCATTTCTAGACTATAAACAATATCAAGGCAGAGACTATGTCTATTGCACATGTCAAAAATACAATGGTATCAGTATTAATCAGATAAGAATCAAGTGTTATTAAATTTTCAAGGATTTTGTCCTTTAAGGGTAAATATGCTATTATTCAAAATTAAGAATTTACAATGAACTAAAATGTACTTTTAAAGATAAAAAGCCATAACTCATCAATTGCTACTTTGATAGTGTTTTTTACTATACTATCATCTATTCATTCTAATTACCTGTCTACCATTTTCTCTTTCTGTCCGTCTCTGTATTGTTGTTGTTATTTTAGGTGGGTTCTTTCTGTCTATTTCACTTTGGTCATATTTATGAGTTCAAGCGATCCTACTAAGTAGCTACAAATATTTGACACTATATATTTAACAATACACTTGACTTCTCTCTTTAACTTACTTCTCTTCATTGTATTTCTGTGACAGAAATATTGTTCATTGATGTGACCCACCGCATGCCTCCTGAACTCTATGCTCATTGCTCTTATACTACATTAGCATTTCTAAACCACCAACTGTATCTGGATTTATACTGCAGAAGTTGGCAAACACTAGTTGCCTACATGTTTGTTGAATTTACTATGTAGTGTTTCCTAGATTGTTTTCCATTGCTGTAATAAAAATTCTTACCAAAAGCAGCTCGCGTAGGAAAGTATGTATTTGCTTACACTTCCAAGTCATAATCCATTGCTGAGGGAAGTCAGGCAAGAACGTGGAGGAAGGAACTGAAGCAAAGACCATGGAGGAGTGCTGCTTACTGTCTAGCTCCTCATGGCTTACTCAGCTCTCTTTCTTACAGCACCCAGGACAACCTTCCCTACAGACAAGCCTACAGGCCAAGTTAATGATAGCTCGGTTAAAAGTACATATTAAATTAGAAGTAGTCCAAGTCTATGAACATTACACAAAAATGTGAGTAAAGTTTACTGATTTGTAGAACCCCTGATTCAGAAGGGACAGCTTATGTTATTGACAAAGGAAGTTGCACCTATGGCCTCAACTTATTTGTATCTTATTCATTGATTTTAGAAACTTACACAGTCTGAGCAGGTTGTAGTCATCTATATAGAAATATACATATACATGTATCAATAGATAATGAAAAAGAAGAGGCCATGAATTTGAAAAAGTATAAGGCTGCGTATATGAGAGGAAGTGGGGTGAAGAAAAGGAAGGGAGAAATGAAGAGTATAATCTCACATGAAAAAGAAAGTATTTTTAGAACTCAAGCAATGATAAAGTACTACATTCATTTATCGCTTAAGACCATTGCCTGGGCAAGGGTTTATAAGAATCTAGCAAATGACAACCAAAGGATTCTGTCGCAACGATTTGCATTTGAATATAAAATAGAAAGTAAAGTACATTCTATACATTCTTTACTTTAGCATGTTTCCCCTTTACAGTGTGTGTGTGTGTGTGTGTGTGTGTGTGTGTGTAGTGTAGTGTATTCATGTGTTAATGTAGGTGTGAATTGTATGGATTTGTGTGTATAAACCTGAGGGTGACATCAGGTATGTTTCTTCATCACTCCTTACCTTATTTTTTGAGACAGTATCTCTCACTAGACTTGGAGGTCATCAGTTCAGCTAAACTTGCTAGCCACTGGACTCCAGGAATCTACCAGTCTCCATTGTACTCCACACAAAGTGCTGTGATTACAGACACAGACATGCACCTCCATGTTGCAGCATTTTCTCTGTCCAATCACATTAGGGCAGTGACAGGTCTGTAATTGGACAGGAATTGGGGGGCGAAGCTAGAAGTTTAGGAGGAGAGAGGTCAGAGAGCAGGAGAAGGGAAGCAGGGAGAAATCATCATGGAGTCAAATGAACAGGAGGACAATCCAGACCCGTCCTGGTAGCCACAGGTAGTTAAGGTTTTTACAAGGTTAGAATAATTGGGTAAAAACATTGTCTTTATCATTTGGCTCTGAAATTGTTGTATTGACATCTTGTAAATTATGATCTTATTGTTATATAAACCTGATTGGATAATTAAGCCTTAAGAGTCATGTTTCTACCAGGTAAAAGGAACTAGATGGCTGATTGTGGGGTGTGTGGAGAGTTGTATGTAAGCGAGATGATTTTGCTAGCTGGAAGAAAAGAGCAGGAGCCCACTGGGACATAGTGATATGGATGGCCAGTACCAGCACTAAAACTTGAATGTGGTTCAGAGGGACAGGAGAGTTTGTGGAGTGATCTTTTATCTTTTTCCCACAACACCTCCACACTTGACTTTTTCCATGAGTGCCAAACATCTGAACTCATGATCTAATGCTTGTATTTTATGCATCCTCATCAATATATATAAATGTGTTTGTGTGTGTGTATTATGTGTGTGCGTGTATAATTTGTATACATTCAGCTAATGTCTAGTAAGCCCATCATTGTCTATGTTGAATACACTTCTAGAATTCATCACAACACCTAGCACACAGAAGATGCTCCATGAATACATACATAGCAAGAAGTTTGAAGTCTCCAGTGTGGACCTGGACTAGAGAACAGAGCTGAGTTGAATGGAAATAGGAGCTAATGGAGATGCCCTAATCTGGGGAAGCTGAGGTCAAAGGGACAAGAGGTGGGAACAGAATTCTTATAAAACTCAATAGAAATGAGAGAGTGGGTGGAGGGAATCAAATTTGCTCTGATGAGAGAGACAGAGATAATTGAGTGTCTTGCACTGTTAGTCTACTGAAGTTAATGTACTATATATGGCATATAGTACTGAAGATCTTTGTTTATTCTCATTTTATAGGCTAGGAGGCTGCATTAGAAAAGTTGAAAAATAAAAAAGAAAGAAAGAAGAGAAGAGAAGAGAAGAGAAGAGAAGAGAAGAGAAGAGAAGAGAAGAGAAGAG
>JADRCD010218634.1:4209-25601 GCA_019843815.1 Montemys delectorum
TCTCTCTCTCTCTCTCTCTCTCTCTCTCTCTCTCTCTCTCTCTCTCTCTCTGTGTATGTATATCTGTGACTGCGCACATGTACCTGAGCCTGTAGAGACCAGAGATATCAGATTCCTTGGGATTATAGGTAGTTGTGCCTGATATGGATGTTGGAAGTGAGTTGTAATCCTCTGGAAGAGTAGTATACACTCTGAACCAGTGATTGGTTTGCTACCCCCTAGTTTTCACCCCCTAGTCACATTATTAACACTCCTCTTGTATGAGGTTCAAAGACAATGAGTGAACTGAATTCGTACCAACTGAAACACCAACCTTGATCCTCCCTCTATGTTCTGTTCCTACCATGTGTTAATTCTCCAGCTCCCCTCATCTTTCTCCTCCCCACAAAAAGAACAGTCTGACCCCTGAGCAAGTAAGCTGGCATCAACTTGAATTTTCATGTGCCTACTCTACAGAGTTCATTCAGTTACAGCTCCCCACAGAGTTCACACATGAGGCTCGTGTTCTCTTGAGTTGGTGTTCCCATTTACTCACAGTCCTGAATGCTTAGCCCACGAAACACGGCTCTCCCTTGCAACCTGTGCTCCTCTCAAATATACCGATAGGTCATGAGGAGGCTGGTTGGGCTGTGTGAGATGGAGAGCCTCAGCAGTCTCTGGAGTTCAGGTTAAAAAAGAAAAAGAAGACAAGGCTGGAGGGATGGCTCAGTGGTTAAGGGCGCATACTGTCACGCAGAGGACCAGAACTCGGCTCCCAGCCCCCAGATCGGATGGTCCACAACCACCAGTAACTCCTGCTCCCTGGAGATTTGGGTGCCTCTGGCCTCCAATGGACACTGCACTCCTGTGTACACACATACATAAAGATACAAGCACACACTTACACATAATTAAAATAATAACAGGAAATTTCTTAAAAGAGTGGAGAATCTGAAGACAGCTACGGTGTATCCATATAAATGAAATAAAGTCTTTTAAAAAAACATTTTAAAAAAAAGTGGAGAAGGCAGCATTTTTGGTCTGGTGAGTGTGGCGCATGCATCATGCTCAGCTGGAGTCTTGATGAAACACAGCTGGCTGAGCTCCATGATGCTCGGGATTCTGACTCCAGGGGGATTGTGGGTGCTAGTTAGAAAACTTGGGCCCTCTAAAAGAGTAGCTAGTGGTCTTAACAGTGTAGCCATCTCTCTAACCTCCGCCCCTACCCTTTCTCCAAATATATATCAGGACGAGAGTCCAGTGGGCAGTTTTTAACAGCAATTTTAACTTCAGAATCTAATGAAAACCTGACGGGGCAGTGGGTCAAGATTTACCCAAAGGAGGGAAGTAAGTACTAGAGGCTCGTCTACCCTGAGCACCTCTGACTGCAATGATGAGGTATTAAATGGGCTCATAACTTATTAACCAGACGGGGAAATGTATATTTAAACACCCCTGACACATCCAGAAGACTGAGTCGGTAAGCCTAACGTCTCAATCCTTAGAAGCTGAAGGCACGTCACACGAGGGAGCTAAATTACTTACCTACAGCAAAAGTCTGTGCATTTACAGAGTACTGCTCAGACCCGTTTGGTCTTTTAACCACCAAAGAGCCATTTTACTCTTTTGGTCAGCCACAACTGTTAATTTTCATAGTTACTTTTTATACATGGTACCTCTTAACTGCACCCACCTCACTTTTATGTTAGCCAAAAGGATGTGTACGAACTAGCCACTAACTAGTACTGGCCGAACAAAGACTTAACCCTGAGTGGACCGCAGTTCTTATCAGAAACAAAGATCCTTAACATTTCAGTGGGCTCTGCAGGCTTAGGTTGCGAAAATGGGTGTGTGTGTGTGTGTGTGTGTGTGTGTGTGTGTGTTTCCGTTTGGCCTTGCTGCATTATTTGAAAAACAAAATAATAAATCTGCCTCCAAGTGTTGTCATGAAGACTGAAAAAAAAATACCCTTCACAAAAACAAACCAATAAATAACCAGGACGGGAACCATCTCTTAACTAACACAGCACTTGCCAGGTGATGGTGATGGACAGGTGTCCATCCAGCAACTCAGACCCTAGCTGCACTAGTGAAATCTTGAAGTGGGTTTCTCAGCAAACACTGGCTGGCTTGTCTGTCCTAACCCCCTTCTCTGGGACAAACTGCACTAGCTAACCTATGTGACCACAGGAAGACCTTGGCTGGTCGGTCTTTCTCTCCTTCTCTTTCTACCTTCCTTCCTTCCTTCCTTCCTTCCTTCCTTCCTTCCTTCCTTCCTTCCTTCCTTCCTTCCCTCCCTCCCTTCCTCCCTCCCTCCCTCCCTCCCTCCTTCCTTCCTTCTTTCTTGTTTTGTTTTTTTGTTTTTTGTTTTTTGTTTTTTTTTGAGACAGGGTTTCTCTTTGTAGCCATGGCTGTCCTGGAACTCACTCTGTAGGCCAGGCTGGCCTCGAACTCAGAAATCTGCCTGCCTCTGCCTCCCAAGTGCTGGGATTAAAGGCGTGTGCCACCACTGCCCAGGTTGGCTGGTGTTTCTTAACAAGGTGGACTTTGTACAGGGCATAAGACCAGGGTGGACAGTCAGGCTGTGCTGGGTTCCAATCTCCTCTCAGGAACTAAGAACAAGCAAGAAGAAGAAGCAGGTAAAGAGCAGAGTGCGTGTCAACACTGCCTCACTCAGGCCCCAGGCTTGACTGAGTCTGAGCTTCAAAGTTGCAAAAGAGATGCAAAGTTGCATCAAGGTGTCCTTTGCTTGAGACTATTCAAGTTGTTTTCTGCTGCTTACAATGCCCTTTGTGTTAGTCAGCTTTTGTTACTATAACAAAATGTCAGAGAGAGTCAAATGATAAGGAGAAAAAAACGCTTGCCTGGCTCATAGTTTCAGAGGTTCCAGCCCATGATTAATTGGATCTGTGGCAAGACACCACATTATAACGGGAGTGCATGGCAGAGCAGAACTCACCTCATGACCAGGACGCAGAACAGAGGGAAGGGTGGGTAGGAGTCCATCAGTCCATCTCAAGGGGACACCTCCAATGGTCCAAATACCCCCCACTATAAGCCCTACCATTTAAAGTCTCCACAACTTCCCAATAGTGCCACCACAGGGACCAAGCCTTACCACATGCGCCTTTCAGAAACATTATGCAGGACCCCAAATTTACCAATCTTGAACAACCTCAACCTCTAAAATGTTGAAGTCCTGTGTGTTTGAGGTTAATGACTCCAAAACCACACACCAAAAATGAGTGGCTACATTCTCCCCTAGCCCATTGCCAGGTGAGCTTCTGATAAGTGTCAGTTCAAATGAGGGAACTGCTTGGGTAATTAATTGTAAGCATGGCAGAAGGAGGGGCAGGACTAATCCAAGCAGCCACACCATGGCTGGCCTGTGCAGATGAGGTCAGAGCCCTAAGGAGACCCACCTGCTGTGGAGGAAGCTGACCAAGGGAGTACAGGGGAGAGACACCTCAGAGCTCCTTCCTCCAGGCTCAAGTGCCTTCTACTGGCCTAACCTAGGCTGAACCTGCAAACAGTATGTGGACACCCCGCATGACACGGCCCCCATACACCATGCCTGTGCCACTGCCGCCTCAACTCTGGACAGGAATCGCCATTATCTCTCAGTGGTTGGCAATGCTCTTCTTTGATGAGCAAACTAAGGGATGGAGAGGGTCAAGTTAGTTGTCTGACAACACACTAAGCAATGGTAGACTGGAATTCAGACCTTAAAATCCGGTTCAGTCCTTTTAGGTACCACAAACAGAACAAAAGCCCGAATTGTTCCAGGGATGACATCTGCTGTTAGACAATGCGCCGTTAGACAGTGTTCCTGCTTTAAGGACTTATTATTCAAAACTACTCGTAGATTGTTTCCCCACAAAGGCTGTACAGGGTGTTCCTGGTCACTCTGACACTGCCCACTGCCTTGTACCTTGGGAGCTACAAATTCAGGACCTTCCTGGTTTGCACCCAGTTCCAAATGGAACATTTCCCCTCTGCAGACGTGGTCGCAAGGGTCTAGGAAAACCCAACTGGCTGTGTGTATCCATTGTTGAGTAGTTAGTCATCAAGAAAGGTCAACAGTTTAGATTTGGACGGTGAGTGTATTCGCTGCTTGTGTTACATCACATCATGGCGGGGGTGGGGTGAGGTGGGGAAGGGCACAGTGGGAGGAGCTAAAGGCAGCTGGCCATACTCCAACCCCAACCAGGAAGCTGACAGTGGGGACCGCTGGTGCTCATGCTTCCCCAACCCCTCCCCCAATCCAGGGACCCCATCCTCCAGGATGGTGCTACCTACATGCAGGGTGGATTTTTCCCCTCCTCAGTTAAACCTCTCTAGAGACATTCCCCCAGACATGCCTCTGTTTCCATGGTGATTCTAAATCTAGCCAAGGTGACAGTGATGATTAACCAAGATCACAGTAAGTATTCAAGTGACTCAAGAATTTAGTTTGTTTTTCCTCCCTCATTGTAAAAGTCATTGCTATCCAACGATGCTGGGCAGTTCAAGAGTTTAAGGGTCTAAATGATGTCCATGGCCACAATGCAAGCTCGACACTTAAAAAGTGGGGCCACACCTATGCCATCCTATTCTACAGCCTTGGAGGACATGACTCACAGTACAACAACCTAGGTGTAATGTCACAGTTTTCATTGTCTCACACTACTAACGTCACCGTGTCAGAGATGGCATGTAACCGGTATCAAGATTCTAGCTAGCGCTGGCATAAAATGTCCTAAGTATAAGGGAAATGTCAGAAGGGACCATTTTCTAAACAAACTAGGCTATCATTCTAGATCCTGAGGGCAGACAGTGAATATATTGTAAAGCTAACAACCTTTGAAGGAAAAAATGGTTTCCATACTTCGAAGTCTGTACCTCTGTATCAGTTTCTTTGACGACTATACTATTGACACCACCATCACCACCACCATCATCATCGTCATTGTCATCACCATCATTAGACAGGCTTCACTACAGAGCCTCAGTTGACCTAGAAGTCACTATGTAGCCAGCATAGTCATTACCCTAGCCTGCTGAGTGCCATTTTCTTGATAATTACACAACTGTTTATTCTTCCTCTGGATCTATTTCCTATAAATATGTATTATCTATAGTATTTATTACTTACAGCTTATTGGAATTCTTTAATACTGAGATACTAGGCTCTTCATGCTAGTTTAGAAATAGAAGTATCTAGTTGAGTATAGTGGCGCACACCTTTAATCCCAGCAGCTGGGAGGCAGAGGCAGGCAGATCTCTGCATTGAGGCCAGCATGGTCGACAGAGCAAGTTCTAGGACAGCCAGGGTTACACAGAGAAACCCTGTAAACGAAATGAAGGAAAGAGTGTCTTGAGAGGGAGGGAGCCCCTGGCCCGGCTGTGTGCCTGTGTGTCTCCTGAGACGAAGCCCCTATGAACAAATGTGTATTCCACTGCCCAGGCTTCCAGGTTAAATGTCAGGGTGAAAAGAACATCACCTGTCTACAGACGTAAGACGGACGCCATCTCATGTTATACATCATTTGCAAGAAGACATAGCCCTAGTGTAAGAACCATTCACCCATGAAATGAAGTAAGCCTTCAGGGAAAGGGAGATGAATCAGTTCATAAACAGTCTATGTTTTAACTGCCCTGGGAAAAATAAAATAGAGGAGGGCGGTAGGAACCGTCTCGGGCAACCTCCTGTCTCTAGCCCACTACACCCAGCACCGTCGTGTACAGGAGCAGAGCACTGAGGGTGGACAGACAGCGCTGTGGGAAGGTCAGGATTTTACTATCATCTCGCACCCCACTGCATGTTGGCTCTAAAGCTTCCTTGGCTATCTAGAGATACAGAGGGTTAAGCTGCCCAGAGTCATATGGGCACAGATAAGGCTGGCTGTGGAATCTACCTGGACTGCATCTTACCCAAGTGATGCTCACAGGACCGGTAGCATTGGGAGGGAGGGAGGGAGTGGAAGGTAGAAGAGCAGGCCAGGTGAGCAATGGGCAAGGGAGCCCTAGGGACCCCCACAAAACAACTCCAGAGACTAGCTCCCCATCTCTGACACCTGTAGGTAGGTGGTACCTAAAAGGAAGAGTGGGTTGGGGAGGGTTGTTATTTTTTTAAAAAAATTATTTATTTATTATGTGTACCGTGTTCTGCCTGCATGTATGCCTGCAGGTCAGAAGAGGGCACCAGATTCCATTACAGCGGGTTGTGAGCCACCTTGTAGCTGCTGGGATTTGAACTCAGGACCTCTGGAAGAGCAGTCAGTGCTCTTAACCGCTGAGCCATTTCTCCAGCCTGGAATAGTGTTTTTGTAGATGGGGATCAGGTTAGGAATTATTTGGGGGGGGCGGTATTACCCAAGTTTGCCCAGAGGTCAATTATGGGGTATCCTAACCTAGAGGCCTTGAGAGATGACACACTGGAGCAACCTGTGTACCTTGATAGTTGAGACTGGCTGATATGACATGTCCCATGAAAGAATGCCAACAGTAAGTAGAAGCTGGAAGGGGTCGGGGGCAGGCTCTTTTTTCCTGGAGTCTCCAGAACAAGGGCAGCCCTGTCCACCCCCCGCTTTGACTCAGCTCGGTGAGGCTAGGACTAACCTCCAGACTGCAAAATTGAAAGTTACCTAACAGGGATCAAGCTTTGAAGACAAGGCGTACGTGATCTATCCCGGCTCTCCCTGGTGCAGCACAGACGGCTTCCGCTTATCTAAAGAAACTTTTCCTTTCCCTTTCAACCCCCAGCTTAGTGAATGTAATGAACAGCGTTAGGCTTTATCTTTCTTATAAATACCTTCTACAGCTTCTGTTACATCAATAAAGAAGACAGAGCAATGATTAAGCTAGAGGGTAGGTGGAGATAAATCAGACTACTTCCTTTCAGCGCGAAAGGGTCACAAGACAACGGCTGCAGGCCACTGAGTTTGTGGGGAAAATATATTAAGAAATTTCCCTCCATCTGTTCCACATAATGCCTTTGGTAATCTCCGCTTGTCTTTGAAATGGAATTCCCGATGGCAGCGGAAACGAGGCTGGCGAGCCAGTGAGCACCTCTGGAGGCCCGGCTGTGCTTTCTGTCAGGCTCTATGGTTCTTTAATTCATGTAGAAAGCCAAAAGTGTCACTTGGATCGGTCAATAAATACTAACTGGCTGTAGGGAGAAAGTTTTTAACTCTGCTGCTCATTTTATGACTTAGGGACTTTGCAGGGGAAAAAAAGAATACTCCGAGACATTTCAGAATGCTCTCTGCTTCCCGACCCGAGTTACAGGGAAGTCAGGGAAGCTGGTAACTTTAAATACCTTATGGACGATGGGGCATTATAACCCTGCTCTGCTTCTTTACTAAAATTTATATTCTACTTGCTTTCTACAAATGAATCAGAGTCTTACAATAAAAGGCACACATGATATCAAGTTCTTACATTTTTTAAAGAGTTAAAACTTAAGGTTTTTTTATAAGATTTATTTATTTATTATATGTAAGTACACTATAGTTGTCTTCAGAGACCCCAGAAGAAGGCATCAGATCAGTTTTTTTTTTTTCTAAACTTAAATTTAAAACTGCCTAAACTCTTCACTTTCCCCAAAGGTTCTTCTGTGGTCTTTGTAATCTCTACCCTCTGTCACCAATAATTTTATATTAACAAAGCTATATAGTATATATTATTTTTTGGTGCTATGTGGGGGTCGTGTTTCTCCTTTCACTAGGTACAGCTATTTTGAGAGTCAGCAGGCTGACGTGAGAATCAGGGTCCGGACATTTGTTTCTCTGTTCACCTGCTGATACATATCCGCATGGATATAGCTTTGGCCAACTCTCTACACCTGAGAAGTCAAAGCTGGGTATGTACCAAGTGGAGAGAGGCAAACAGGGCCCCATGTGTAGGGAGCAAGATGGCTTTCCACTCCTGGCCACCATCCCTTCCCTTTTGTCTCTTTAACTTTCTAAGAGCATTCTTCCAGGGTACTCTCTGGAAAACAGCCCGGAAGACCAGAATGCCCAGTCGGAGTTACAACTCGAAATCTAGGATGTGACACCTGAATCCAAAGGCTGTGAACTCTGAGGGAGGGAAGACAGGTAGACGCTCTTGTCCTTGGAGAGGCCAGGGAGGTGAGGCCTGAAGGGCAGAGAGAGTACAGCCCCGGAGAATCAAGCCTGTTGGACGACAGCAGGGTTGCAACTCAAATGACTGGCCGGGAATTCCTTATGGGATAATATTCACAAACTCATGGCACTTGTTAAAAAACACTTCTGCATTTTTGTGACTGAACGGATGATTCCTGCTGCGGATGGAGGGATGGAGAGACCAGGATACTGAGAAGGTTCCCCTAACAGCTCAAGCAAAGAACCACAACCGGTTTGTAGATGGGAGAGTCCCACTCAGTTCCTTCTCTTGGCCTGTTCTGGCTCCCGGACCTCCACATAATTATCCATGGCAATCCTCTCTGAGCCTAACCGTAGGTGCTCAAGACCTTCATCCCTAGAGGTTCCCAAGCCATTCCTACTCACTGCCTTCCACAGGAAGCTAAAAATCTCAGGGTGATTCCATTTGAGATCAAAGCATTCAAGGTGACCACTGGTTTATGAAAAGCGACTGCTGAACATTCATTTATAGTGACAGAGGCTTAGGGCATGTGTACCTTCCGGGAGCGAACCTCTGCCCACAAGAGCTCAAACTCTCTGCTCCTAGTCACTCATCCTTGTTTATGGGAATGGTGGGAAACTTCAAGGTCAAAGGTCAAAGTCTACCATGTTGGGATAGCTCCTCTGAGTCTGGCCCAAAATGAGGACTCCCTTTTTCCAGCTCCCTTCTCTGACTTTATCTGGGGAGCCTGACCCCCAATTATCTTACCCGAGGAAGGTCATGTAGCCCATGGCAAACCTATAAGTTCAACTTCTTCTTCTGTAGGAACCTGTCCAGCAATTACCTAGTGTTCCTGGAATACCTCTCCATACAAATGAGGCATTCACAGGACATTAAGCTCCAGCGAAACGATTTCACATTCACCCTGAAAACACCTCCCCACTCTCCAAGGCTCACATGTAGCCTCTGTTTACCCTGAATAAAGAGCGAGTGCACCAGCTATCTCATTGAGTATCATCTCTTTTAGAGTTGCAACCCTAAAATCCTCAGAGAAGGCCTTCCTTGGAGAACCACAGCTGGTCCCCAACGGGAATACCATACGTGAGTGGTTCAGCCACTGCTCCAAACAAGATTACTTCTTGGAATGCTCCAAGAGGGTGCCTTGAAGACTGGTTCAGAATAAGGTCATAGTCAAGAACATCTCCTCCGCGCTCTGCATCCCGAAAGGCCGACTCATCACTTGGTTCAGGACTCGGGATTCAAAAGATGGATGTTTTTTTGGGGATCCCTGAACTTGTTTGTATTCTCTAGAAACAGCAGGGCAAGCCCCTGGCTGCTGCTGAAACCTACAGAGGACATGGAGCAGTGAGCAGAGCCGGAACCAAGATGGATGAGGCACTTCTCACAGGATTTGGCTTCCATAGTCACCATCAGTGACTGGTGTCACTGTGACTGCTGCCACTGAAAGTGCCCACCTGAATTCCCTGGGGGGACGTTTCCTAGGCAACCACTTACAATGTCTTTCTTCAAAGATTATTCTATGCTCAAAGTTCAGCCAACACTTCGTAGTGATTAATAGGAGGCAAGGAGGCCACTACAATGTATGTCAGCAGGATGGACAAGTGAATCCCGATGCCCCTGCTTATCCTGATGTTGTATTAAAAAGAAATTAACTCTAGAGGTCACGACAATCCTGTGGCAAAGGCAGAGAACTATTATTCTTTCTCCAAAGACTTCTCTCCCCGAGGCATGGTGGCAGACACCCCAGATTAAACTTTCATCAGCAGAGCTTGGGGTTCCATCAATCTTTCATTACTGCCTAGCTCACAGAATCCTCAATTGGGTGGAATTAGGAAACAATCTCCCATATGGAGACTCAGCAAATCACATCTAAAAAAAAAAAAGAGATGTTGGAGAAGCAAAAATATAGAGAACTTTCAGATTAGCTAAAAAAAACCAAACCAAACCAAACCAAACCAAAAAAACCCCTAAAGGTGGGTGGGGGGAGGGGACAGATGGCTCAGTGGTCCTGAGTGCATGCTGGTCTTGCAGAGGACCCAAGTTAGATCCCTAGCACCCACGTGGCTCACAACAGCCTGTAACTCTAGTTCCAGGAGATCTGAAGCCTCTGGCCTTCACAGGGACAGCACACATGTGCACACAGCCACCTCCAGATACATAATTAAAAAAAAAAAATCTTTAAAAAACCAATCAAGCAAACAAACAAATCAATTGCCCCATTACTACTAATTCCCCGTCATTGCAGGCAGAAATACTTCCATTTACCAATCCTACCTATTTATAAAGGAAGTCTCCTTGGCCCAAGTGTTGCCATGGCCACTGTCTTAGTTAGGGTTTTACATGCTGAGAGCATGGCAGTGTCCAGGCAGGCCTGGGGCTAGAGAAGCTGAGTGTTCTACCTCTTGTTCTGAAGGCAGCTAAAAGACTGGTTCCCAGGCAGCTAGGACCTTAAAGACCACACCCACAGTGACACACCTACTCCAACCAACTAAGGCCACACCTTCTAATAGCGTTCCTCCCTGAAGCAAGCAAATATAAACCATCACAGCCACCATGATATACAATGCACTGAGAGCAATAGAAATAAGCGATCACAGGTTAAAAGCAAATCTCTCTGTCTATTAGAGGTGATTATCTCAAATCATTTTGTCATAGTGATTGGAAGCTGACTGACACCCCACCCCGGATATGCACACGGTGTGACACAGTGTTATACAGCTAAATACAAGAATAGCCATGGTCACTCACTTAAAACATGAAATGTCTTCCAAAGGCTCGAGTGCTAAGGCTTGGACTCCACCCTGGGCACCAGTGGGAGGTGATGGAACCCGAAGGAATGGGGTCTAGTGGGAAGAAGGAAGGTCACTGGGGACACGCTCTTCTGGGGATTTGGGACCCTGATTCCTCATTACCCAATTTGCTTCCTGGCCGCACGTTCCCACCATGAATGTATAACTAAGGAGTAAAAGCAACAGACCCTAATAGTCCCAGGCTAAAGCAAACCTTTTCTTCTTTTTAAAGGTGATTATCTCAGGTGTTTTGTCACAGTCATGGAAAGCTGCCTGCCCCCTCCCCCCCCACACACACAACAAGACTGTACGAGTAGCCGCTTCCTTTAGTCTGTGTTAACTCATTTTTCCTCAGTATATGTAGCTTTATTGCATTTTATTCCTTTTGTCCCATGTTTTTATATTTATTTATATTGCATCCTGATTGCAGCTACCCCCTTTACTAGTGCCCCCCTCACACAGCTCCTCCTCCACACCCTTCCTCTTCACTAATGAGGAGGAGTAGGTCCCTGCTGGGTGTCACCCCACCCTGGCACCTCAAGTCACTGCAGCACTAGGCACATCCTCTCCCACTGAGGCCAGACAAGGCAGCCCAGTTGGGGGAACAAGATTCACAGGCAGACAACAGAGTCGGGGGTTTTCCACAAGACAACAACTGGTGCTTAGACATAGCCAATAATTTGAGCAGAGACGGTGAAGATCTAAAAGACTCTTGCTTCTCCAGTCCCGGCCGAGGAAATACCCCAGGACCAAGGGGCCTCCTGTGTGGTGTCTTCCTGGGTAGCAAGGGCTGACCTGAGAAACTGCCACGGATTCCTGTGGAGGGAACCCCTGCCAACCTGGAGGTGCCTGCCAGAATGGCCCTGAAGACCCTGTCAGTATCTGTCCTGCGAATCCATTTAAGTGCAAGCAAGGCCATTCATTCAAAAAGCAGAAACAGCACCAGTTCTTTGAAGACAGAGAAAGAAGAGTCACAGCTGGCAACTCAAAGGCCAAGAAGAGAACATTAAAGTCTCATGAGGGCAGTCATTCCAAGGCAGGGCTCTGACCTTTACGGCTCAGGGAACCCAGGAAAAGAGGTTGGGGGAATGCTGAAATAGAGGTATCTGGAGGAGTTCCATGGAGCCGAACTGAGTCAAAATAATTCCTCTTTTTAAAAAGGAATTATTCTCAAGCATTTTGTTACAGTGACAGCAAGCTGACCCACACCCCTCTCCCCACAAAATACCAGACTGTGGGAGCAATGTGTTATAGCTAAATATGGTTTAGTCTGGGGCTGAAGGGTGAGTTTAAGGCCAGACTGAGCAATGATGTAATACAAGTCCCAAATTAAAAAAGTGGAGAGAGGGCTCAGGGGTAAGGGGCTTGCCTAGCATGGTGGGGCCCTGGGTTCAGTATCTCGTGCTGGGAAAGGATGAAGGGGCTGGTGGGGGGGTCATCTGGAGTTGTTTTTATTTCTCTTTCTAACTAAATAATTGCAGTAGTGTCAAGATCCAGCCAAAAATGAGCAGTGTTTGAAAAAGAAAACAAAACAGCCAAACCAGAAACAAGAACACGAGCCCTATGTATGGCAAGAAGCCTTTGAAAGCAACGTGGACCAAAGTCACTCATAAAACCCACTGGGGATGACCTAGGAGGCAAGAATATTTGAGAACACTCAGCACAATCCTTTATTCTATATTCGTTGGATAAGAATTTCCTGCGATCAAAACCAGGGAGAACAACTAAGCCAAAGATAAATCATGGGACAGTTCAGGGATACTTTGTGACAACCGAAGATCTTACGACAATTAGTCATTATTACAGTCAGAAAAGGGATACATAAAGCATTTTCCAGGAGGGAGAAGGTGTGCTGTACAAACACATACACACACTCACAGTTTCACAGGGCACACATTGAACCTGAGTAAGAATGCAGGACCAGTTGCTAAAACACATGCGTACACATGCTGCTGATGGCGACTATTAATTATGGGGGACTTTGATCTTCATTAGGGCAGGCCCAATAGGACCTCCACTTACAATCATTACTCACTGGATGTAATCAAATTTTTCTTAATAAACAAACCCCAGCAGTTTAGTGCTGCTGCTAATGTAAACAGATGAGTTTACGACCCTGAGCAGCTTTCCCAAAATGTGTTTCACGTGGATACATGTCCATGGAGGAAACTTATACATACCCCCACCTTCACAGTGCACACAAAGGCTTGGTCCTCAACTCACGGAACTGCCGAGAGGAGATAGGACCTTTGAGAGGTAGGGCCTGGATGAAAGAGCTCTGGTTGAATAGGAGCATGATTGATGGGGCACCGGGCCCCATTTCTTTCTCCCTTTGGTTTCCCAGCTGTGGTGAGGGAAATAGCTCTCTCTACCACACATTTCCCTCGAGATGTAGGCCATCTGATCATGGATTGTGGTGCATTTTCCTTTAAAAAAAAAAATTAACTACCTAAGACATTTAATTACACAACGCTGAGTAACACAGACAGCATGCCATTCTCTCTGAAGCCGCAGAGAGAGAGGGCTCCGAGTGTGAAAAGGATCTGTCACCAGGTGACTCTAGACCAGTGCTTCTCAACCTTCCTGATGCTGGGACCCTTTAATACAGTTCTTCATGTTGCAGTGACCCCCCAACCATAAAATCAGTTCATATTGCTGCTTCATAACTGTAATTTTGCTACTGTTATGAACCAGTACATAAATATTGGTGGAGACAGAGGTTTGCCAAAGGGGCCACTACCCACAATGGTTGAGAACCACTGCTCTAGACCAGTTCACTATGGATATCTTACATGCCACACCAACAGGGAAGACTTCCCATTAACGAGATCTGAAACCCTGACAATCCCATCTATCCCTTTCCCTCACAGCAGACAGGAAGGATTATCAGACTCGACTGCCTTTGGTCAATGGATACAGGATCTCAGCGCTCCATCCTGAAAGATGGGTTCATATCTGTCACTGGAAAAAGTGGGGAGTCTGTGCTAAAGTTCCTTTAGGTTCAGTTATTGGGTTCACTTATGTTTGATACTTCTATTAAGAATAAGGAGGCCTGGTCTACAGAGTGAGTTCCGGGACAGCCAGGGCTACACAGAGAAAAACCAAAAAATAACTTAAAAAAAAGGAGGCAACATTCCTTCTATGTACTGTTGGAATGGTGGCCTGGCAGGCTCCTAGAGAGCAAATGAGAAGCGGTTCTCTGGTCATCTGTCTTTGTGCCGTCCTCACACCTGAGGGCACCCTCTTCCGTACAGTGATGAGGATACCACACATCACTCTTTGTGCCACTTTGGGGGATACACAACCTCTAAAACCTCCTCACCAGCCTTCGCCTCTGTGATTAAAGGAGTCAAGATGTGGTGTGGCCAAGAAGGAGGAGGCAGCCCTGCTTGTCCAGGCGGTAAAGCAAACAGGTTCCTAATGAAGAAGGCAGCTCTCCTTAATCCAGGAAGATGCACACTGCAGTCAGAACTGAAAACCTGTTAGCAAACCCCACAGAGGCAACTCCAATTCCTTACCCAGCTCATAGGGCTTTTCAGACTCAGCCTGAGAAGATAGTGGGAGGGGCGTCATCATCCATTATGCCCCCCCCCCCAGAAGACCTCTTCATCCAAAATAAAAGGACTACCTAAGAAGCTACAAAGAAACTGAACTCACTTGAAAGCCTTAAAGAAAAACCCCAAACACTCGCAGAAACTCTGAGGTTTCCCGGCTCAGTGGGGTGCAGTCTCTGTGGGGAAGGTCTGTGCCCTTCCAGTCTGGCACACATACTTTCCTCACTCGTTTTAACCACATCAAGAAACGCCCCCCAAGAGATGCCATTTTCTCAGCGAGGAACGTTTTTTACAAAAGAGAATGCGAAATGGCCTTGTTTTCCCCGGCAAAATGAAATACTGTTAATGTTTTATTCATACAACGTGAAAAACCCCTTCCCTTTGCAGCATTACAAATTGAATTTGCTCTTGTAAATTGCTGTTAAGGAAAAAAAAAAAAAGAGAATCAAAGGCAAAGGAAAGTTAAATATATATTGGAAACACAAAAGCTCACAAAAGCATGAGAGCTCAGGGGACCAATGGGAAGAAACAGAACCTTGACGCGGCAAACTTGCTTCCTTATGAGCTACTCCAAAAGGGATCAGGCTCAAAGACACTCCCACCCCTAACTACAGAGATATGTGGAGACCCTGACTGCCTAGGGGGAGGCACCCCCATAATGCCATCTAACTTACAATGTGAGTGGGGTGGGGCTATGAGGGGCTCGTTCTGCTCTACAGGCCAACTGAACTCATCAGGGCTTCCAAGAGCTTGCAGGGTTGTCTCCCCGTGAACCTTGAAGCTGGTGGAAGTTTGACTCTCCCCACCGCATCCCCAGTGCCTTGGAATGGAAGCCATGTAATTAGCGCATCTGCTAAGTGCACGTTGCTTTACACAAATCAAAAGTAAACATTCATTAAGCACTTGCATGTTTCCACCGCCGTGCCAATTACTGTACACACTGGCTGGCGCGTGTACACATGTGCTGTGGCCCCTGTCGTATCTTCATTTCTCAGATGACAGAAGACGAGGTGCAAAGAGCTCACGCAGTTCTGCCATAGAGAATCCAAATCACGTCCTCTCATACACACGTGGCGATTGAATTTATTTTAAAGAAATAGTGCAGACCAGAAACTTGCATCAGTAAGATCTAACCTCAAACGTATACCTCCGGGCTATGGATGTGCCACAGTGGTGAAGCACTTGCTTAGCATGCTTGGGGCCTCGTGTCAAGCGCCACCGCAAACAAAACCAAAATAAAAAAACAGACCCGAATGCACGTTCCTAGTTGTTCGAACATATAATGGTCTCCACTTTGGCTCCTGCTATACAGATAGACACAGAGGACAGAAATCAGTAAAGTAGGAGCTCTCTACCGAGGCTGTGTTTTCAAAGAGGAGTCACGGCCACCTCAGAGCTTCTTTGAAAAGGAACTCATTGAAGTGAAGTACTGTCGCCACTGCCAAAACCAACGACAGGCGTCTATGAGCCACCTATTCACTCGCACAAAGCACCTGCCCCAGCAGTCAGGACTCCTCACTCTGTATAGATGACTCCATACAGATGTGCTATGCTCCGGGGAAGGATTCACCCAATCGGCAGCCAGAGGATTGTTTCTCATGGCCGGGTCCAGCAAAAATGCTTATTCTTTTGACTGTCGATTTCTTAGCCATAATCCTTCCTTTCTGGTTTAGAATGTTCAACTGGTCGAAGACAATCAAATACTTGGTGGATAGAGACAGGAGGACTGTAGAAGGCAAGGCAGACCCTCTCCTCGTAAAGGACAATGTGACTCGGTTCCAGACAAGCAAGCAAGCAAACAAACGAACCAGAACGTCAAGGAGAGCCATTCCATCGACACCAGTGATTTTTACTTCTTTTGTAACATTTTTGTCCATTTCCAACAACAGGATACTTGAAGTGCCCCCACTGTTTGACCCAAGATGCCATAAGATGCCCCTGTACCTTGGGAATTGCCAAAAAATTGACTATAACGGATGCAGCAACTGCATTAACAGTGTCCAATTATTTTACAATGGGGCCCAAGTATAACGTTAGTGATAACAGTTGCTAAAGTTATCAGCTATGACATGGGCATGGAAGTCAGAACATCAGTTTCCTGTCACCTTAGAGAACTGAAGATTCAGGATCCTTGTGGTAACTCGTTTGCAGCAGAATTTCACAGAAACACACATGGAATGTTATTGCTATAAACCAACATTTCAAGTGTTTAAAAAAAAAAAAAAAGCCAAATCCAAGCCCCTGATCCTCATTTGACTTAAAAATTGAAGGTTCAGGCTTGTGTGTGATCTTATCCTTTCAAACAAGCCCCTTATGAAGAATCACCATTAGTGTGGCATGAGTCTTACGTAGCCAGGATGCAACCAAGTACAACACTGATTACAAAAGAAATACAGAAAAGAGAGAGGTAAAGAGGTGCAGATTGTCTGATGAGTTGGGAACTTGGTAGAATGAGGGAGGAGAAGTATGCAGACACAAAGGCAGGAGTCAGAGCTGACAAAAGTTTGAAGGACAGAGCCCAGAGGGAAGAAGCCTGGGATACCTCAGAAGGTGGGGGAGCAAGGGAGAGACTTTACTCTGGTGGATTGCATCTCTAATCCGGTTCTGTCAAGTTTCATACTGGGAGAGGGGTTATTAGGCGTTACCAGCCCAAAGCACTCACCTGCCGTTGTCTCGGCCCACACCCCACACTCGGATGCTCACGATGGGCTGGGAGTGTAACACAGAGCGGTCCATGGGGTCCACCAGGCTGAGCATGTCGTTTTCCAGGATCAGGTACATGTCTTTACCCTGAGAGTCAAGGAGAAAACATGGAGGACTTACATCTGATGTGTTCCAGCCTGCCTTTTCAGCCAGCTCTTTTAACTACTTAGACTTCTGAATCTAGACAAATTACTAACAGGAATGTCCCAGAGAACCTTCTTTTGTGAACACATCCACACACCCTCTCTGATAGTTCCCCTTAGTTTCCTCCTCACTATTCTTCATGACAAAGACCCACTCCCCTTCTTTGACCCACAGCCATGTCCTCTCCTCCACTTTTCCACCCTATGTCCATGGGATGTGACCAGCAAAGGATGGGCATGGCTTTGCAGTGCTTCTCTGTACAGACAGCAGCACGCTTCCCTGGGGTTGTTTATTGAATGTTAGCTATTACACCGAATGTCTGAGGTGCTCAGAACTCTCAACTGCCCTGTGAGAGCTTAGCTTACAGTCTTCCACTAGCAGCTGGGGACACTGAGGCTGAGGGCTAAGTGTCTGCCCATGATCTGAGGCAGAGCCTGGAATGGGCACAGCCATAGCACTGAGAGGGGTTTTCAACTCTTGTGCTCCAGTTTGGATCTGTAGGTTCATGTGCTCTCTACCCATATAGGCTGGTTCTCTAAGGGCAGGAATGCTAGCGTATGTAACTTCTCCCGTGCAATCCTCATGCACATTTTTAAGGAACTATTAACCATCTGCTGTACAGCTGCAAGGTGGTCTCTCAAAAAGGCAACCCAGATGCTGCTACACGGAAGCCAGGGAAGCCTGCCCGAACCATGAGGCCTCTTGGTGGGGCTCCAATCCCAAAGGGATGGATCAGTTGCTCTTGGTACAATTTTTGAGAATGATGTCAAAGGATCTTAGAATGATTGAGCTGTGCCACTTGGGGTGGCAGGGACAGGTAGATAGTGTCTCTGTCAGAGAGTATTTAAGCTCAGATTCAGAATGACCTGGGAGCCTTCCCTCAAGAGCAGACAAACCATTCGCAGATGAAATCACTAACAAAAACGTAACTCGCACAGACTCGTGTGGCCAGAGCGTCCCCATGGAGCCTGAACGATGGATTGCCTGCTGCCTCAAACCTATGGTATCTGCAAATGGCTGCCAATCATGTTCGTATAAATCACAGCAAACTTTCTTGTAAACCCCTGCTGAGGATGGGAAACCTATCATTGTGACTGGAGGAGAGCAAAGACTGTTACATTTCTTGTTCAGAGATATGTTGTAAGATCACACTTCGGTATCAATCGGTCCTGGGTGACTGGAGTGTGAAGTCTCAACAAGGGTTTTCTTGCAGCAACAGAGAAAACCTTTCATCCTCTTTGCACGGGGTCAACGGGTCTGGTTAGCAGTGTAGTCCAGCCCCACAGCGAGGCTCTCCCTCGGGACAGACTATACTGCGGGGAGCCGGAGAACCTGCTTCTCATCATCATGTACTGCTGGGAGAAACTGGCCATGGAGGTCCAAACAGTCCATGCTGAAAGTCAAGCTCCCTCCCTGTGCTCTGCTTGTGGGACACGCGCTGTGCATTATCATCATCATCATCATCATCATCATCATCATCATCATCATCATCATCATCAAGGTGCTCTTGATAAGTTCAGCAGGTCATAGATCTTGAATACAGCTTTCCCTGTTTGATGTACTCCTAATGCAAGTCTGGGTGTTTTCATCATTCCTTTCTATTTGGATATTATCCCTTATCTTTTTGGTTGTGAGTCTAGCCTTTAATAAATGAGCCTCAGGTATTATCTTAACTAATAGTTCAAAGTACACTCAATTTATTGAAAGTGAGACAACACAAAGGCGCCAGTTCTAAGCTCATGTGCAATGACCGTCAGGTTCCAAAGCAAGAATGCTAAGGGTCATTAGTCACCTTTTAGTGCAGGAGTGGGAATCACTTGTCACCGAGAGCCATGGCTTGTCTCCCCCAAAATGGTCAATAGATGGGCATTTCTTTCTTTTTTCTTTTTAAAGATTTATTTATTATATGTAAGTACACTGTAGCTGTCTTCAGACACACCAGAAGAGGGCGTCAGATCTCATTACAGATGGTTGTGAGCCACCATGTGGTTGCTGGGACTTGAACTCAGGACCTTTGGAAGAGCTGAGGAGTGCCCTCTCTGAGTGACTCTAGGAGAGCAGTTGCTGTTTTCTCACAGGTGACTCACCTCTCCCCAGATGCCGACTGTGTCTCGGATGTCGTTTTTGCAGTAGGAGAGCTGCCGGATGCAGTTGTTGACAGCGACACTGCTCTTCCCAGGGGCAAGGTCTTCCTCTGCCATCTCTACCCAGCCTAGAGAACGCACAGCGAAACACTGGAAGGCAAAGGCAGAAGGCAAAAAAGGTGACTCATTGGCTGGGGTCAGTCTGTATCTCGGCACTGAGAACTACACAACAGCTACAGGGTCTGCTTGCTCAGGGCACCTTTGTTTGTCTAATTGTGGCTGACCCCCAACTCAGCAAATGCTCTACTGTTGAAAGATGAAATTATGACTATATGTACTTTTGCTATTTTGAGAAACATAGGGATGACCTTCTTTGTCTAATAAATGTAGTGCTTTTGACATTTTTTTTTTTCGAAATGAAAAAGAGTAGCAGGAGCATAACTACAGAGTTAACTAATGGGCACAAGGGTTTCTAGGTTCTCATGACCCACCATAACGCAGATCTCTCTCTCTCTCTCTCTTTCTCTCTCTCTCTCCTTCCTTCTTTTCTTTATTTCCCCCCTTCTCTCTTTTCTATGGTAAGAAGGGTAATCCCATGAGACCTGGTATTATTAAGTTCCTAGGCAAAGAAAATAGAAAAGTGTGACATTCATGCATATTCTCCTTCCCTCCAGACGACAATCAACAGTGGCCAGTGCCCAGAAAGGGGAGAAGATGAAAGGAAGTGCTTTCAAGATAACAAGCAGGTTTGAGGTCCAACAGAAACATCAGCACCCAATCCTGAAATGCTTGTGGATCACAAGGAGCTGTGAGTATCTTTTAAGCACAACTCCCACATACTCTCTAACTTTAAAGCTATTTTATTTATTGTTCCCCACCCTCCTGTTTAAAGTTCTAGTGTTCATTGTTTCCCTTTAACATAAAAAGCATTATATGTGCTTATTTTCTGCTGTGAGAGAAGAAAGATCAACACTAACCCAGCTACCAACCCTTCAGTTTGCCGTGGTGACCTGACTACCAGAAATGCTGGTGCAATAGTGGTCCAAAAGGCATGGCAGCAACCAGTGACTGTCTGATTGGACATAGGACCCACACCATGAGATGAAACCCATGCCCAACACTGCACAGGTGGCCAAGAACCTGAGACATAGCCAGGGACCTATGAGAAAAAGAAATGCTACTGTTCTGATAATGTGACATAAGAATAAAATGACTCCTGAGTGTGTTCTACTATAGACCATAGACTCTTAGACCTGTGCTTTACTTAGCTACCATCAGAGAAGCTTCCTCCTACAGTAGAGGGGAACAGTACAGAGACCCAGAGTCAGACAATATGCAGAATAAGAGACCTTGAAAGACTCCATCCTAATGGGATGTCTCCACCAAAGTCCCCCCCCTCCCCGCCCTCAGGGCTCAGGGAACTCTGTAGAAGAGGAGGTGGAAAGATTTTAAGAGCCAGAGGTGACAGAGGGCCCAAGAAAACAAGGCCTTCTAGACATAATAGATTGACTCACATTTGAATTTAAAGAGACTGTAGCAACATGCATGAGGCCTGCACTGGGTTAAGCCAGATTGGGATTCCAGATTACACGTACGGACAGGCCCCATGGCCAGCAGTGATAGACAACATAAAATTAAATTAACTCAATAGTATTTTTTTATTTTTTTGATTTTTGGGTGTTTTTTTTTAATGTTTTTGTTGGTGTTTTGGTCTTATAATGCTTTGTCTAGGTAAATTTATTTTTCTCTTATAGGTCTTATACACTATAGTTTTCAATTTTGCATCTTTGTAAGATCTCTGTAAGGGGTGTTTCTTGTGCCTTTTCTCAGGCTTTTTTAAAATTTTAATTTTCTGTTCATTTATTTTCTCCTATTCAGGTTTGTTTGTTTTTATTCTATCTCATCTTTGTTTAATTTTTACTATTTTTACTTTTAAAAGATGACTGTTTTCTAATGATAGAGAACAAGAAAGGGGGTAGATTTTGGTGGGTGGGAGGATCTGGAAGGAGATAGAAGAGGGGAACCATAACCAG
>JADRCD010218634.1:25611-72235 GCA_019843815.1 Montemys delectorum
CCAACCACCTATCTATCCATTCATCCATCCATGCATCATCAAACCATCTATCTATCCACCCATTCACCCACCCACAAACTAAACAATCAATTATGTGCTTAATCCCAAGAGATAAAACAACGTGCAGGATGGGTAATGCTTTTTTGCTTTGTTTTGTTTTGTTTTTTTGAGACAGGGTTTCTCTGTATAGCCCTGGCTGTCCTGGAACTCACTCTGTAGACCAGGCTGGCCTGGAACTCAGAAATCTGCCTGTCTCTGCCTCCCAAGTGCTGGGATTAAAGGCATGCGCCACCACTGCCTGTCTGGGTAATGCTCTTGATCTTGAGATTTGCTGTCCCCACCCAGATGATCTGAATTATGTTTTCTCATCCCTCCCAGCACCCAAGGTCACCCTGAAGCTATGCACCAGTGGAAGAGACCAGTTTTTGGGGCCAGGTGGGGAAGACAAAGAGCCACATTCTTCCTTGAAAGCAAAGAGACTGGCTCTCATAAAGTTGTCAAGTTTCTAAATGTAAATTTGAAAATGCAATGAAGACTCATGACAATCTATCCCAACGTGACCAACATCAAGTCTGATCTAACCCTTTCCACACAAGCACCATGACCAGGGTCCCTTGCCTGAGTTGCTAATCACACTTGGGGGGGGGGGTGATGGGGAGGAAACTCAACAGAATGCTTAACACAGAAGCAACCCTTCACAGATGCTCTCAGCCTGGAGGAGAAGTCTGGGTAATGCTTGCTTGCTGTTATGCAGTCAGTGTGTGCATGAGCAGCAGCAGTAGCGTCTATTACAAATAAATCGCAGAGAAAAGGCAGTCCTGGAGACTGTAAAAGCTACTCAGCTGCCTGTCTTGGGGGGTGGGGGGAAGGGCAGCTGTGGCAGCGCCTCTCCCAGTTGTCCTGCATGTGTTCGTGCAGGAGCTGCAGGGGGGCTTCAGGCAAGAGAAAACATAAGAGAAAACAGAGTCTGCTGCTGGCCTTTCCCTCTTTTTGCTCTGCTTTCTCAGCCCCCAAACCAAACTCTCTTTCTCTGGTTGGCTACCCAGAAACACCCAGGCACACATCACCAAACACCCTGTTTCATTAAAACCTACTACCTGCGTAGGACCTCACAGGCAGCCCGGGAAGCTCAAACACATCTCCTGCTGATTCCCTACACAGGCCCTTGTTAGTAAAATCACTGTCACAACCCACCCTCTGGCCTTGCCCTTTTAGAGTTTGTCACTTCCCTCCTACCTGCCTCTAAAAGAACTGACTTTAGGCTTGGATGATATTTACTTACACAGCGTCCACTTTATTTATTTATGCATTCGTGTGTGTGTGTGTGTGTGTGTGTGTCCATGCTCATGAACACATACAGATAGTACATGTCCCGGGATCTTTTGGCTTTGGGGTTCTATTCTTATGTCCATGCAGGTGTAGGTGTGCACAGGCTGGAGGCCAACGCTGGGTGTCTTCTTCCCCCTTTCTCCACCTTATTTTCTGAAACAGAATCTCTCATTGACTCTAGAGCTCAGCAAAACAGGATGGCCGGTCCCCAGTTCCTGTCTACCCCAAAGTATATCACAGGGTCCCTGTCCAGGCATCAGCATCCAGGTCAGAGGCTACATTCACTAGGGTTTTTGATCAAGATAAATACGTATTGATTGTCGAACCCACCACTCTTGAGGGTATAAAGGCATGACTCTTAATTAACAATCAGGAAGATAAAAGGACACTGTCTACCTTTGTTCCTTGAGTGCAAGAACACATGGATTTCAACCTAAACAAACTCAGTAAAAAAAACTCAGTATACATGGTGGAACTCATGGCTCCAGCAGCATATGTATAGCAGAGGATGGCCAAGTCGGTCATCAATGGGAGGAGAGGCCCTTGGCCCTGTGAAGGCTCCATGCCCCAGTGTAGGGGAATGCCAGGGCCAGGAAGCGGGTGAGGGTGGGTTGGTGAGCAGGGGGAAGGGGGAGGGAACAGGTATTCCCCCCCCCAGGGGAGATATCATTTGAAATGTAAATGAAGAAAATATCTAATTTTAAAAAAAAAAGGTATTTTTCTTGGCTTTAAAAAAGAAAAAAAAGAATCACCTAACTTACCACAGCACATTCAGAGCATCATTTTGTCATATCAATAAAGAAACAAAAGCCCAAACTTTATCATCATCATCATCATCATGAATTTATTTAAAATCACTTTCTTGCATAGTAATGCAGTTCTTTAGTTTCTGATCTGAAAAGCTTCACAGCCGTTCCACGAAGTCAAAGCCAAATGGTATGGAGGGACTACTGTGCTGCACCATAGATGGCTTTAGCCTGGTCCTTTCCGAAGAGGAGCAAAGAGCACCAGCACTGCACAGTGCTGCCCCCATGTGGCCAGGACACTTTAATGCAGTCGTTATGCTACCTGCCTACCAAGATTGGCTCTTGGAAATAAAAACTTAATTTGGTGTAGGGCAAAGAGTTGAAAATACCCATGGAAGGAGTTGCAGAGACAAACTATGGAGCAGAGGCTGAAGGAAGGACAATCCAGAGACTGCTCCACCTGGGAATCCTTCCCATATTCAACCATCAAATCCAGACACTATTGTAGATGCCAGCAAGTGCTGACTGACAGGAGCCTGATATAGCTGTCTCCTGAGAGGCTCTGCCAGTGCCCGACTAATACAGAAGTAGAGGCTCACAGTCATCCAGAGAACAGGCTGCCCCTCCACACAGGGTCCCCAATGAAGGAGCTAGAGAAAGGACCCAAGGAGCCGAAGGGTTTGCAGCCCCTTAGGACGAACAACAATATGATCTAACTAGCACCCTCAGAGCTCCCAGGGACTAAACCACCAACCAAAGAGTACACATGGTGAGACTCATGGCTCCAGCAGCATATGTATAGCAGAGGATGGCCAAGTCGGTCATCAATGAGAGGAGAGGCCCTTGGTCCTGTGAAGGCTCTATGCCCCAGTGTAGGGGAATACTAGGGCCAGGAATTGGAAGACAGTGGGTTGGTGAGCAGGGGGAGAGGGGGAGGGAACAGGGTTTTGTTTTGTTTTTTCTTGTTTTTTTGTTTTTTTTTTATTTTTTTATTTTTTTCGGAGGGGAAACTGGGAAAGGAGATATCATATGACATGTAAATAAAGAAAATATCTAAGAAAAAAAAGAAAAAAAAAAGAAAATGTTTATTCAAGCCTGCAGTAGTGGTAACATACCTTTAATCCCAGCACTTGGGAGGCAGAGGCAGGCGGATCTCTGAGTTTGAGGTCAGACTGGTGTACAGAGAGAGTTCCAGAGTGGCCAGGGCTACACAGAGAAACGGTCTTAAGAAAACAAACAAAAAACCCAAACAAACACATAAAAATATAATATTAATTCAAATCACTCGCCTTTTAAAACTTTTTAAAGAATGAATAAGAAAAATATTAATATAAACATTTTAATGGCTACGCATTCCTTGCAGCTCGTGATGAAGGAGGCAGTGATCAGTCAATGGTGGAGGGTCTGGATGGTGTGATCCAATGGATCTGGATTCCAGTCATGACTCCGCAGGATGCAGGGAGCCGCTGTGCTAAGCCACTTCAGTCTCTTCATATGTGTGATGGGATTAATAACATTTCCCACTTTATAGTGCTTAAAGCGACTGAATAAGCTGACGGTCTGTACACAGCAAGAATCAGTGAACATTTAATGACAATTATTATTGTCATTAAATGTTCTTTTCTACTAGTGGGTTTTAAGCATTTCCCTAGCTGAATGGATATTAGAATGTGGATACATAAGTATGAGTATATGCTGTGTGTGTGTGTGTGTGTGTGTGTGTGTGTGTGTGTATTAGGGCACAAAAAAGAGAGCCCTTCCCCCAGAGTCTCTGTTGGGGCATTTTTGGGCAGGGCTCAGGAATCTGCATTTCCAGCAGCTTTCCAGACATTGCTGAGGACATCAGCTGTGGAGGGGCAGCCCTGTTCTCTGGAGTTACACCATCCTATGGGCTCTGAGTTCAAACCTGGTTCAAACCCCAGGAATGCCACTTGCTGTTCCCTGATCTTAGCCTTTCTTTTTCAGTGTGTGAGCATGTGTGAACGTGCAGTAGTGCATATGTGAACATGCAGTGCATGTCTGAAGGCCAGAAGTCAACCTTGGGCTATTGCTTAGGGACCATCCACTCTGTTTTGTGAGGCAGCATCTCGGGGTGGGGGGATCATGGGGGATCACTGATGACACTGAGCAGCCAGTGAGTGAGCTCCTGGGACGACTGTCTCTGCTTCCTCAGTGCTGGGAATGGATACATGCACTGCCACTGTGCCCTACACTGCCACCAGGCCCCTCACTGCCACCAGGCCCCCGCACTGACACTAGGCCCCTCTCTGATACCAGGCCCCGCACTGCCACCAGGCCCCACACTGTCACCAGGCCCTTGCATTGACACCAGGCCCCTCACTGACACCAGGCCCCGCACTGCCACCAGGCCTCACACTGTCACCAGGCCCCTGCATTGACACCAGGCCCCTCACTGCCACCAGGCCCCTGCATTGACACCAGGCCCCTCACTGACACCAGGCCCCTGCATTGACACCAGGCCCCGCACTGACCCCAGGCCCCTGCATTGACACCAGGCCCTTCACTGCCACCAGGCCCCTCACTGCCACCAGGCCCCGCACTGACCCCAGGCCCCTCACTGACACCAGGTCCCTGCATTGACACCAGGCCCCTCACTGCCACCAGGCCCCGCACTGACACCAGGCTGCACACTGCCACCAGGCCCCTCACTGACACTAGGCCCCTCACTGACACCAGGCCCCTGCATTGACACCAGGTCCCTCACTGCCACCAGGCCCCTCACTGACACTAGGCCCCGCACTGCCACCAGGCCCCGCACTGCCACCAGGCCCCTCACTGACACCAGGTCCCTGCACTGACACCAGGTCCCTGCACTGACACCAGGCCCCTGCATTGACACCAGGCCCCTCACTGACACCAGGCCCCTGCATTGACACCAGGCCCCTCACTGCCACCAGGCCCCTGCACTGCCACCAGGCCCCACACTGACAACAGGCCCCTCACTGCCACTAGGCCCTGCACTGACACTATATCCAATTTTTTACCTAAGTGCTGCAGTTTGGACTGAGTTCCTCATATAAGCACTTTACTGACTGAGCTGTCTCCCAGCCCTGTGTTAGTTAATTCCGAGTCTCATCTTGGGAGAAAAATGTACAACCCGGGAGAGCCTTTTCTGAAGGTTTGTGTGGTGGTAAAGAACACAGTCCGGGGTTTCAGTTCCTCCAAGTCTAATCGGCAGGTGCTCAGACTCTGCAATTCTTAAGTTTGCTGGAAAAAAATGATAACACATAAGCTCAGAGAGCTGCCAGGAGAGTCCAAAGAAACAAAGCGGGTGGCATATTGTCTGGCATATTGTGGGGACTCGTCCGATGCTCACTCTTCCCTGTTCTCTAGGCTCCAAAAGACTTTATCTCTCCAGGAGTGATCATTTCTTCTTTCTCCGGCTAGGTTCCAGGTCCCTGCCTTCTTACTTCCTCTGATTAGAGAATGTTGGTAGAACGCTGCAGATCCCCCCCCTGAACCATGAGGAGCAAGTGGAAGTGAAGCCCGGTGGCTAATGTCCACAAAGGGTCACCCTGGCTACAACACAGTGAGTCCTCTAACTGCCAGGGGGTTAAATGACTCTGGTACCAAAATAGATCTTATAAACCAAGGAGACTCTGCACAGACAAGTTAAAAAGTTAAAAGGTTGAATGCTACCGAATGCAAATGGCTCACTTTTAGGAATGGCCACTTTAGCTTAATTACTGAGTAAATGACATCCATTGAGCAGCAATTAGCTCCTGGAGACCTACACAGGTGAGTGAGGTTCAGCCCCTACTCTCTTGAGGCTTCGAGAAAGAGGAGACACACAGTGGGAATCTATCCCATGGCGCCTTGAGATGAGGGCACACACAAAGGGCACAAGCTGCATTAGCTGGGAGCCCAGAGAAGGTTTTTGATTCGGAGTGAGTCACAGACAGCGTGCTAAATGGTGTGGTGCTGTGTTGAGCTCGTAAGACAATGGATTCACTCATTCATGAGCACTTTTTTAGGCTTACTGTATGCTAAAGAAGGGGGATGTCTCAATGAACGCGCTCAAAAACAAACACCCGACTGAGCAAAAAATCTGCGACTGAGAACTGAAGAGACAGGCTCAACAGTTAAGAATATTTGTTGCTATGGCAGAGAACCCAGGTTTGATTCCTAGCCAACACATCTCATGGTTCACAAGGATGCGTAGCTCTAGCTCCAAGGAGTCCGACACCCCTTTCTGACCTCTGTGGACACCACACACACACACACACACACACACACACACACACACACACACACACACGTAGTGCATAGACACACATGCAAGCAAAACACTTATACACCTAAAAGGATTCTTCTACAAGTGCGCATTCATTTGGGCTGTCGTAGCAAGGGGGCGTGCAACTTCATCCCCGTGGACAAAAAAACGGTCACTACAACAACTGTATGGGGACTGGGCCAGTGAGCATAGTGGCCTGGGGCCCAAGGAGAACTGCCGAGGAAGGAATCCGGTTTTTGCTCCAGGTTGAATGTGTCAGCGCCAGAGAACACTCCCCATTAGCCAGCTGTGCTGATCCTTGTTTAGCTTTTCTACCTAGAGATGATCCACCCTTAAAGTCACACTGCAGGTGGGAAGGAGGGGCGAGAGGAGGAGGTGGCATGCCCTGTCCTCTGCAGAAGGCCAGACCACCTGGCTCTAGGCAAGTTCCACGGGTGGATTTCAGGAAGTTCCAAGTTCCAAATTGTGTGCATATCTTGGAAGGGAGGCACGAACCCTGCATCACTTTTTCAAGGGCTATGGGTATAATCAAGTACTTAGAAAGGCTTCCAAGCAAGTTTCGTAAGAGTGCCCACTGATCAAGAGACCAACTCGGGTACATGCAGTGAGGGATGGAGTAGGGAGTTTGCATGCCTGCGATCACAGCACTTGAGAGGCAGAGGCAGAAGGATCTGGGGTTCAAGGCCAATCCAGGCTACATGAGACCCTGTCATGATGGTCTTGAAGGATGCCTAGTGTGGTGGTACACACCTTTGATCCCGGCACTCAAGGCAGATGGATTTCTGTGAATTTCACACCTCAGCAATAGTCTCACACAAGGGGCAGCCTGAGCTGTGAGAGGAATTAAAACCCTCCTTCTCCTATGCAAGTGCTTGGCCTAAAGGAGGAACACGAGAAAGCTTCTAAGCGGAGAAGGCTTTCACAGGAGCAAAAGATGAGGCCCAGGGAGTTGGCAGAGCTTCAGGGATGACCAGTAGATGTCCACAGGACAGGGGCCTGGGACTCAAGTCTGTATTGCTAGATCCCAAGAGTATGATTATCCTGGCTCCTGACCTAGTCACAGAGATCAGCCCTCTGGAGACTTGAGTTCATAAGGTTGGAGTCAGGAGGAAAGGAGTGTACACATATGAATATGAAGGACTTTTAAAAGATCTATCTAGCTGGGCAGTGGTGGCGCACGCCTTTAATCCCAGCACTTGGGAGGCAGAGGCAGGTGGATTTCTGAGTTCGAGGCCAGCCTGGTCTACAGAGTGAGTTCCAGGACAGTCAGGGCTACACAGAGAAACCCTATCTCAAACAAACAAACAAACAAACAAACAAACAGATCTATCTAGCTCAAAGAGGGCCAGAATAATGCCCATCTAAAGTATATTTGTTCTATTTGATCTTCTCTGTTCTGTGATGCTTTCTCAAGAGTTAAGAAAATGGGGGTGGGAGGGTGGGGATAGAATTGTTCTCTGGCTGGTCATGGTTGTGCAGACCTGTAATCCCAGAACTTTACCCAGGGGGATTACAAGTCCAAGATCAGCCTGAGCTACACAGTGACTCCTTGTCTCCTTGTCTTAAACAATACAATAAAACCAACCAGCACTTTGCTTGCTTTTTTATACCACTACAGTGAGACTGCAGCAGCTCCAGTTTCTATTTTGAGCCAGATCTTTTGATTGTCCAGTAAACAAAAGGCCTTACCACAACACAACCTTTGCAACACCGCTTGAAAAGGCACCTGCAGTTCAAGTTCAAATACCCTGGTGGGATGTGGCCTCTATTGTTGGGATGCCATTAGCCAACAGCGGTTACTCCAGGCAGGAATGAATGCAGACCACTGTCACCAAGGACATGCTCCTAAATGAAATTAGGCTTTGTTATTGCTTAGAAACAGCAAAAAGCTTTCCAGCTCCAGGATGTTGTGGGTTCTGTGGGGACAGGTGTCTGGGGGCTCCCTTGAGTGGAGTTTGACCCAGTTTCCCTCTCCAAGGAAAAAGTCATTGGCCTGGTGAATTATTCATTCACCGTGCCAGTGACCTTGGCCAGGGAGGCCCCAGAACACACTCAGCACCAGCCTCAGCAAATGTATCAGCTGCACAGACTGTCTGTAATGTTATGAGCATTCAGGCAGAAAACATCACTCAGGGGCCCTCTGGGACACTGGGCCCATGAGTGCCGTTTTTTAAAGATTTCCTCTTCCTGTTTCTCAGAGCAAGATAGCCCTATTGTGAAAGTTTGTGCTACACTCATATTAGGTAGGCTCATCTACGAAGGCCATGTTCATGAAGCATTTATACTGTGCTGCTGAAGCATGTATGCCGTGCTGCTTGGTAAAGGGTGACATACAACGGAAATATCCCCAGTATCCATCTCTGAGCTCGCCTGCTCACCCACGACTATCTATGGCATTATTGGGAAGGTGGTTCCTAGCCTGAGTCAGCTCTTCGGCCTATACTCCATTGAAAGGCCTAGCCCTCGGTCACTGTTGCTAAGCTGCTGAGTGGGTTGAACCATCCCATCAAGAACAAGTCATAGAAACTTAAAAGAAAAAGCCAGAAAGCCAACTTAAATGGGAAATGCAAGTGCCACTCTGGCTCAGCGCAAGCACGGGCCGATGACAAAGTTTGCACTCCGTTGCAAATCCACTCTGGTTTCTGATCAGTGGCTCACAGTAAGCTGAGCAACAGAGGTGCATGCAGAGGTGCCCGAGCCGACATTTCAACAGCCAGGATCTTGGGAGATTCTCCCCTGGTGCCAGAGACAGGCCTCTGGGGTGTGATGTGGTACAGACATACTTAACTGTATTAGTCACTGCCTGTCCAGAAACCAGTCTGACATTGAGCCCTATTTTGAATTAATAGAAGATTTGACCAGAGGTATGCTCAACTTAAGATATGGAGCATGTTTAGAAAATGTTCATGGAACAGTGCGTGCGTGTGTGTGTGTGTGTGTGTGTGTGTGTGCGCGCGCGCGCAATTAGGCACAAACTTGTAGGTATATTACAACATTCATCATCTTATTGGTAGAGATAGTCTATTAGAGACCTATTCTGTGCCACTTACAGATCATAGTCCAAGTTTATAACATTCCGCACAACATGTTCGTACAACACCACCATCTCAGGTGCTGCATTTCTGGTTTTCTGAATGAGAGGTGTAGGCACAGAGCATATGGTTGAACTGTCTAAGGTTGCATAGTAAGCAAGCGGCTGAGCTTCAACTCTCATGGGGTGTGCAGTGTCACGATCTGGATTTTCACAGGACAGGAAACCAGCACCACGAAACTGAACAAGGGATGCCACAAGGAACAGAGGCAGCCCAAGGGCAGCCTTGACTCTGCCATTCTGGGCTCGGCATCTGCTGTTCTGGAAAGAGAAACAGCTGACCCTATGGATCTCTGGATGCCCACTGCTCAAAGAAGCACCAGGTACATGCAGGTACGCGCAGTACAGTTAGTAGGCATTGTTAAGTGAGGAGGACCCACGGGCTTCATCTAAGACACATGGAAGTATCATGGTAAGAATGAGTAGACCTGGCTGGGGGTCGGGAACCTCTGCTCTCTGCCTTTACCCTCACCACGCTCATTGCCTTTCATTTCCTCGCTTGCATTGCCGGAGGGAAGCCATTACCCCTGCAGATGCTGTAGAGGATTAAACTGGTGTAGCTCTAAGCAGAGGCCTGGTACTGCCTATATAGGAAGGAAGAGCAGCAATGCCCACTGGGTCAACTCTGAAGCCACCATGCTCAGATATAATCCCTAGCGCTCCCTACTTAATTCCTAAGTGACATAGGACCGGTTACTGAGCTGCCCTGTGCCCTCTGTCCCCTACACTGACTGAGACAACAGCAGTACTTCGGTTCTAAGGAATACTAAATATCTGAAGACTTGTGCCAGACATATGAAGTACTGCAGATGATCGACGGGCTTGCTCAGTGTGCTAGCTTTTACAAGCATTAGCTTCAAAGGACTGACGAATGAGCCACACCAGCTGGCATAGAGGTCATCTAAGAGGACTCATTCAGCCAGTAACATAGCCTGTAATCCGGGTTAATTGTGATGTTCAACTCTAAGTGCCCATATGCAGATCAGAGGGCGGCTCTTCCTGTGGACAGTCTGCTTAGTTCCCAAGAGCATCCTCATCTGACTTTCTTAGGACAGTGTTCACAACCTTCCTAATGACGCTTTAATGCAGTTCCTCATGTTGTGGTGACCCCCTAGCCATAAAATTATTTTTGTTGCTACTTCTCTGGAAATCTGCCAAAGGAGTCTTTGTTAGTATTTCTTCTAGGCTCCACTCCAGTTACCTGGCAGCAGCCAGGTATGCCTGACTCACTATAAAAGGGGCTGCTGGCCCACTCCTCTCTCTCTTCCTTTCTTGCTCTCTTACTCTCTTCCCCTTTTGTCCCTTTTCTCCCTATTTCCCTCCCCCCTTTCTCCAGTGTTCGTGTCCAGCCCCTTTCTGTCCCCTCTCTCTCCCTCTCTCTGCCTTTCTTTATCTCTACTATCCCCTTAACTCCCCTCCCTGTGCCCTAAATAAACTCTGGGGAAGGGATGCCTCAGCATGGGCCTGCAGAGGCACCCCCTTCCCTGGCACCATACCTCGCCTCCACTCAACATATCCCTGGCTTCTTTTTTCTTTCTTATAGAACACAACAGTCTCAACCCACAGGCTGAGAACCACTGCTTTAGACACTCCATCTGCAATAGCTGGTGGGCTCTAAAAACAGGTCTGGAAATTGGAGGTCATAGGGAAGGGCCCTGGGCCACCATGGCAGAGGGGCATCCTGAGTTCTCCCTGTCTCTGGAGTCCTTTAAGTGAGCATCTAGTGGATTCCTGGCCTACACACTGAGTACCCAGAGTCCTGCCCTGGGACTGAGCCCCAGGCACTGTATAGGTTCAGTTCCATGGGAAATGGACACTCACTGTTCTAATGACACTTCCTCAACCTTACACAGTCAATACTGACTGGGGAGCTCACACTGCAAGGCTCCGCTTACCAGTAGACACTGGCAGCTTTGGGAGAGGGCAATTTAAACAATTCCTGTCCACCCAAGCCATATGGGCCAAGTCTAAAACTCAACAGTACTTTGTGTAACCGTTCAAAATTGAAGAGTTTCTGTAGAAGCTAGAATGTACATCATTATGGCTCTAAGACAGAAAGGGATATGGATGTGGGTTTGTTTGTCTGCAGTAGGAACTATGGCCTCATTCATGCTAAGCATCCTCTACTACTTGCTATATATACCCTTGATTCCAAAGAGACTTCTTTTTGTTTTTTGTTTTTTTGTTTGTTTTGAGACAGGGTTTCTCCGTATAGCCCTGGTTGTCCTGGAACTCACTCTGTAGACCAGGTTGGCCTCGAACTCAGAAATCCGACTGCCTCTGCCTCCCAAGTGCTGGGATTAAAGGCGTGAGCCACCATCGCCCGGCCCAAAGAGACTTCTTAAACCCAACACCTGTGGATCTGATTTAGACTAGACAGATTTACCTGTCAAGCCTCCTTAAACAGAACTCTTCCCACCCCCACGTCACTGCATCCCAAGGCCCAGAAGGACAGCTCCAAGGTACCACAAAGCATCATCAAAAGTCATGCTGTAAAACTGATGATGGAAAGTCTCACAAAAGGGCAGCTGACTGCATCTACTGCTGGTGAGGCTTGAGTGCCAGCCCAAGCCCTGGTGGGTGGTGGCAATGAATGTCAGAGCCCCCCTCCTTCCTCACCGATGCAGGAGGAGCCTGTGTAAGAGGAGGCTCGCTCGCTCGCCTCCCAGAATCCTGCTGTCGTGTCCCTACAGATGTGCAGCAGATCCCCCTGAGCCTGGGGAAACTATTCTCATTCCCCATAAGCGTGAGTATAGCTCAGTTTTGTCCCCGAAGGAGTCTTGGAAAAGACCGAGAGGCAAGTTCTTGCTTGATTTACACTACAGATTATGTTTTGGCTGCGGAGCTGAGGAGGCTATTCGCTGAGTAAGCACAGAGTAAAGCCACCTCGGGTGTGTGTCAGAGCCCAGCATGCAAAGTGGAATGTTTTATTTTGCCCGGGAGGAAAGCAGGGGTGGCCACTCTACGGGGAGATGCTGAGCCAGAGGGAAGGAACAGAGAAGGCCTGGAATCAAGAGAGATAGGCCGGCTTCATCCTCATCCCCCCAGCCTGGGAATCCATGGCATGGTCAGACCTAGGGTACCCTGGGAAGAGGAGGGCATTGCATAGGTCATCTTTAAACAGCAAGTGTATTTACAATACAGAAAAAAATGCAAGCTATTGTTATTGTTTCAGTCAATGTTTTACATGCTCTCGAGGAAGCTTCTGAGGCAACTCAGAACCTCTTTGATCTTCTACCCTGGAATGTGCTCTGTCTGGCAGGTGACTGGTGACTCCACCACAAATGGCGTGTGTGTGTGTGTGTGTGTGTGTGTGTGTGTGTGTGTGTGTGTGTGTGTAGGGGGTGGGGGGAGAAGACCTTGAATACAGTCCCTCCTTTGAGCAGCTTAAGTGCAAAAGCCTTCAAGACTTGGTAGGGCACAGACCCTGTTTTCAAGTTCCTAACTTGTAAGCCCTGAATGGAAACCATAAGTGAGCCAGCAGTCTGTATGTCTCCAGCTGAAGTGCAGCAAAGTGATGCTTGGCCTTCTGGGTCCATCTCTCACACTTAAAACAAGTGTCCTCTCCCTGGTCCACCCAGTACTTTGACCTCTTGCTGGTGCTCTTCCTCTTTTAAAACAGTCCTTAAAGGGTTTGGGGCGATGGCTCTATCAACAGCATCTATTTACAAGTATAAGGAAACAGCTAAAAGCTTAGGTGTGGTGGTGAGCATCTGTAATCCTAGTGTTTGGGAATCAGATCCCTGGTTGTGCACTGTTCATCCAGCCTGGCCTTATTGATGAACTTCATTTAACAATAGACTGTGTCTCAAAATACCAAGGGGAGAGACACTGAGGAAGATATCTGATGTTAAGCCCAGCCTGCATTCGTGTGTGCGCACACATACACACGCACCCCCCCAACACATATATACACACACATGTATATCTGTGTGTGTATGTGTGTATGTATGTGTGTATATATATGTATGTGTGTGTGTGTGTGTATATATATATACACACACATATGCATGTCTGGATGTATCCATATATTTGCATACAAGACACACAGACACAACAATAGTCAAATGCTCCTAAGCCCAAGAAGACCTAATGAAGAAAAAATGTGTTAGACATGTAGTTCAGATAAGGGGTCAATGCTGATAGTGACGGGTTCAACATTAGTGAATCAATAATGCAGGCTAATATGGTGAAACTCATAAAACCAGGCTGTTTATTGATCTCAATGCAAATGTGACCACCAAGCGCCTGCTCCACTTGCAAGGCTTCCGCACTCACTAATTCAGTGTTGAGAGCCACTTCTTGGAGGATGAGAACCGTTGGTTCACCGGGGAAGCATGTGGAAGCAGGGGGAGCGCAGAGGTCTTAACTAGTCTCAAGCTTTCTAGCTATCCATGAGTGCATGTGTAGGAGAAAGGCATCCTTCGACGAGACTAGGGGCCGTGAAGCCTAGGCTCTTGCCCAGGTGTTGCTCTGAGCAGTGATCTTCAGCGTGTCGTCTGACTTAGTGACGTGTATTCTCCTCACCTGATAGAAGACAGACTGTAGGACTCCTGTGACGGGAAGAGAGGGATCTGGATGTTTCTAGCTGTAAAATGCCTCTCAAGTCTCTTGCCCTACCCCCATCTCTCTGGGCACTCACTCACGCTAGGCAGATCCATCATCCACCAGGCATGGTGGTTTTGTATCTTCAGCACTTTGCTTTCCTTCACAGCCAGTCCTTTCATTTAATTGGCTTACTCTGAATCTGTGAGTTTTCTGGTTGACCCCCTCCCTCCCTCCCTCAATTGGTGGGTAAAGGACATGAAGGGGTCTGAAGTGCAGCCCAGCCCCTTAGCACACAGCCTGACTGCTGTGAAGGTCAAGCAAGCTCACGAATAGGAAGCTGGACATAGCAATTCCTGGCACCTTTTAGCTGTAATTAGGGCTGGTCCCAAGGCTCATTTTCATTTTTATTATTGCTCTTCAAGAAAGGTTTTGTTGTGCCACTCATCAAAACAATTAAACATCTGCAACTTTTTACCAACTGTGTGAAATGAACTCAGAGAGTTCAGAGCCTGTAAAGACCCACGAAGACCTCAATTAAAAGCATGGCTGGTCCCAGCCCCAAGGTGCACTTACGAGCCATTTAGTCCTCAAAGCTGACTCCGAGCCAGCTACTCTCTACTCACTCAGGAAAACCATTTAACCACAGTGTGGAGCCTTGAACACAGGGCTCTGGGGATCCCCGGAACATGACCGGTCTCATTTCACAGCCCAGTAAACCCGAGCCTGAGAGCACTGCCAGGGCTGCCCTAAAAAGCATGGATATCTGCTTGTGAGTGATAGGCATGGCAGGGCAGTGAGGGGTGGAAGGCTGTCCCGAAAGGTGTCCTTGGCAGCACCAACCTCTCACCAAAGTGATCCCAGCCTCAGTCCCGTCCCATGCCCTATAAGATGAGGGAGGTCAGCTCAGAACCACAGCATTTTAAGAATTTGCTATATATATTAGATAGATTGAATTCTGAGTGAGGATATATGAATTTACAAGTGAGAAGTTGACTGGACATAGTGTTAATCCCAGTACTCAGGAGACAGAGACAGATGGATCTCTATGAGTTCAAGGCCGGCCTAGTGAAGTTGAGGTCAGTCGGGGTACATAGTGAGACCCTATCTCAATAAATAAACAAACCAATAGATAACTGTGAGAAGTAAAGGGGACATCCAGAGATGTCAAAGCTGTAGATGTACCTCAAGCTTGACCTGAAGACAGACTGGTAGAAGGAAGATCCTCCTCGTGCCTTCCCACAAGAAAGAAAGCACAAGTGAACAGGCAGGTCCAAGAGGTAAGAGTGGGGCCCCTCAGACACTCCGTCGCTTCCCATTTTGTTCACTGGACAGGGTGCTCCCACCTGGTGCAGGCTGAACAGCTGTGGCCCCTGTGGACTCATGTAGGTGCTATGCCTAATCTTACCATAACCATATTTTACGTTGACTCGGCGTACGGTATGTGTGTGTGCACACAAGTGTGTACCTGGAGAGATGGCCAGGGCCCCTAAGAAGCCCAATAGTTCTAGAAACGTCTCTAAGTTTCTATTCCGTGGACGCCATCCAACTCTGTGGATGGCAGAGCACCAAGGAGATAGACGGTCCCATGCATGCAGTACAACAACAGGACCCGGGGCATCCCCAGATTCTAAGAGGAGAGACTACATATTTGATCACAAAGCCAGGATGGCAATGGGGAGAGAAGGAAGCAGTAAACAGGTAAACTGAGAGAGGGGCAGAGAGAAGCTCTGTGAGGTTGTCTGTGGAGGGGGAGGGTTGGAAAGAAGGGAGGGTAGGGCTGTTGAGATGGCTCCATGTGCTGGTGAATGAAAGCGACTCCACAGACTGACTGGAAGTGGTATTATTGGAGCTGTGGACCTGTTGGAGGAAGTGTGTCACTCGGGGGTGGGCTGTGAGGTTTCGGGAGCTCAAGCCAGCCACAGTGTCACTCTCTCTTCCATCTGCCTTCTGATGCAGATACAGAACGCTCGGCAACGCCCCCAGTACCATGTCTTTCTGCACACCGCCATGTTCCTGCCATGATGATCGGGGACTAAGCCTCTGAACTGTAAGTCGGGCCCACTTAAACATTTTCCTTTATAAGAGTTGCCGTGGTCATGGTGTCTCTTCACAGCAACCAAGATGCTCGGCAAGTGAAGATGCTTGATCCAGGCTACAGCAGGAGAGAGCCAACTCCTGCAGCCCTCTGGCTGGCACCCACACCAACTACACCCTCCCAGGCATCCACAAAACTAACACAATTAAGAAATGTACTTTTTTTTTTTTTAAATGAACTCTTTCTTAGTTTACATAGCCCACAGGCTGTGCAGTACTATGTTCCTGGGTCAGGCCATGCTTGTGACATTTGTGGAGCTTGTATATTAGAGCAGCTTCTACTATGCAGTATTGGTTTTAACTTGTTACTACCATGTTGGGGACGGGGGATGCTGCCTGCTGAGTGGGCCTGAGGTGGATCTACCCACAGGTGGCCTCTCTAACCTATCTCTCCACTTCTCTGAACCACTATACAGCGTTCACTCAGTAGCTCCCATCCTCCGGGTCTACACTGAGTTGACCTCAGCTATGCTCACAACCTTGTTTTCAGAGCTAAACTCAAGGCCTTTGTATACTCTTTGCTTGATCAAGGAGGTCCATCAAGGGCAAAGGACCTGCCCAAGGTCTAGTGGCCATGGACTATTCAGATAGCTGAGTGGCAGCATCTCCCTATTCTCATTAATTCCCTTGTTATCATTTACAGCCACTCCCTATGTCAGGGTCCCCACAGCACTTTGTTAACTGGCATATCTTAACCAGGAATTGATAGCTGCTCATTTTTCTTCCAATGAGAAGTGTCCAGAGAGGAGTCATGAGGAAAACTGAGATGACATAAATATTATGAATTGTAAGGAGAGTGGAGACGGGCAAGATAAACCTCCTCAGGGGAATATGAGATGGGTACCTTATGGTATTTGAATGAGTGTGGAGAAAATGACAACCAGGCTAGCCACCTCCACATGGTCTCAAGTAAGCGCTGTGGGATTATAGGGAGTATCTAAGCAGCAGGAATGCCGAACTCTGGAACAATCACAACAACCACAACCACAGCCCAGATAGGAGCCAAGGACTATGGGTGTGGCAGAAAACCAGGATGGCGGCTTAGCTCTCCCAGGAGGACTTCCCTGTGCCAATGGTGGCAATGGGGCCAGTGTCTAAATCTAGGTTTTTCATCTCTCAGTGCTCAGTGCTCAGAGCTGTGGTCATCACAGTAGCCCCTCCTTCTTCCCTTCTCCTTTTTTCCTTCCTTCCCTCTCCCTCCCCCCTATCTGCAGGGTCTTGTTGTACCACCTAGGCTAGCCTGAGACTTGCAATCCCCCTGCCTCTGCCTCCAAACTGCTGGGTTATAGGAGTATACCACCATGGCCAGCCGACCCACCTCAGTTTCCAAATCACTTTGTGGAGACCATCTGCCCCAAGGGAGAAGAAGACAGGATATATGCAAGTAATAAAAGAAGCAACAGGTACGCATGAATGGCTTCAGGATCTCTGCACGTATGAACAGGGCAATGTGCCTAGTGCTAGCCGAGTTACCTTTGCACAGGTCTAGGTAAGTGGCTAAAGATTCGCTTCATCTAGGGCCTCTTGGGCTGAGGAGAGTTCCAAAGCACTGGCTATGCTCAGAAAAACGAACAGACAGATACACCCAAAATGCTGGCCATATATGCACATGCACACAAACGCACACACACAGTGCTGAGTTATACATGAACATGTGTGTACACGTGAGCTTTTCACAGACAGACGTTCATGATAAAGTTCAGAGGAGTAGGGAGGTATTGGTGCAGAATACACCAAAGCATGCTCACGTGCCAGCTAAAGGCCTCAGCTTCCATGTCGGTTTACCTTTAAGGTCAACATTTTATTAAGTGACAAAAACAAACCAAAAAAATTGGAGGAAAGTGTTTTATAAGTGTTTCATTATTTATCATAGCCGGTTTCATCAACAGAGCGCAGGTTTTAATGTTGTTGATGGCAGCAGGCCAGAGTTGACCACAATCCCTCATCTTTGGCAGTTCTTGTCACCCTGGATCATTGTCAATGCTGGGGACTACAGAGCAAGGAGCGCACAGCCGAACAATCTTAGGAACATTCATAGTATTAGTATTTATGTAGAATTTTGTTTTTTGTTTTTTTTGTTTTTGTTTTTTTAAATAAAGCTGTTATAGAACTCAGTGGTAGAGCCTTTACCCAGCATGATGGAAGGCCTGGGTTCAATCCCCAGCACCGCAAAATAACAAATCAACAACAATCCCGCCCTTTAGCCCCCTAGTTTAAAGCCACTGTGTGAAGACCAAATCTTCCTCACCAGTCCTCTGGAGGCTCCGGGATTGATGACTTTTTAACAAGTGAGCTTCAACGTAAGGAATGGGGAGGGTAATCTATTCTATGTAAAGTGAACGATCTCTCACACACAGACACTCTAAATGCAACCAGTCAAATATTGCTTGCAGGCTTGCTGCAGCACACCAGCAAACAGCCAGGACCACTAACACGCAGGAAATTCTTTACACATCATCACAGACTCCTGTCTGTATGGAGCATTAGAACGCCATGTACAACTGGTGCATAAGCAAGTCCTTCCTCTGTTTCCACTAAGGCCAGTGTAAACCACCCGCCTCCCCTCCCCATTCATGCTGTCCACAGTACTCTAAGACACATGGTAAAAGTCCAACCGCTTAAACCATCAGCTCCAGGCTCAGAGACTTTGCGTATGTGACACCTTAGAGATGGTGGAGACTGGCCAGCTGCGGAACTACACGAAGCCTCCCAACACCTCAAGGGACTTTATCCTCACAATAGCACAAACAGCTAACAGACACAAGGGACGAGACTGTTGGGAACTGTCACATCTGCCTATCTTCTAGGCAGGACTCAGGAGATAATACTATTTTATGTTGTCTCTAGACACACCCTATCGGGCTCCACAGTAACACTAGGAGGTCTCCAGGCTAAGATCGGCGTCACTTCGTCTTATAGAGGAGAGAGCCGAAGAAGTCCAGAGAAGTTAAACACCTTGCTCAAAAGTCACACAGTGCCATCAGCCGACCTGACTGGGGCTAGAACTTAGGTATTCCAGCTCCCACTCCACCTTCCTTTCTCTTAGATAGTGTAGCATACTAGGGACAGAAATTCTGGTTGTATTCCCCCTGCTGTCTACTTGAGTATGCCAGACACACACACACACACACACACACACACACACACAAAACAAACAAACAAACAAACAAAAACAACTCTATCTACTCATTCCCCCCTTTGGCAGCAGAATATCACTATATAGTCCTAGTTTGCCTGGAATTTTCTATATAGACTACATATGTGGCAAGCCTTCCGCCTCTGCTCTAGAGTTTATAGGGGTTAGAGGCATGCACCATACCACCCGGCTTCCTCTTAATCGCTAAGACTGACTTGCATCCACAAGTGAACTTGTGGCCCACGGTATGAAACACCCGCCACTACAAACTCCTAGCGAACCAGAGCAATGAACCAAGCAAGTGCTTTAAGGGTAAAGCCTGGATTTGTGCCAAGAGAAAGGACAGCTGAGGGGGTGGTGTGGCTCAGCAAGTGGTTGCCTGGGTCCCTTGTGGCTAAAACGGAGAGAACCGTATCTCTTGGGCTCGTGGGAGATCAAAGCAGGTGAGACTCATGGCAGTGCCAACAGCAGAGGGGAGGTGAAGCAAGGTTTAGCTGGAGATCTAGTTAGGAATGTGTTGGCTCAATGGCCGGGCATGTTTTAAATAAAGATGTCTTTCATCTAAGGCAGTGGTTCCCAATCTTCCTGAAGCTGCCACCCTTTAATACCCCGGCCATAAAATTAGTTTCATCCTTATTCCATAACTATAATTTTGCTACTGTTATGAATTGTAATGTAAATATCTGCTTTTTTTCCCCCCCTGGTGGTCTTAGGTGAGCCACAGGTTGAGAATCACACACCTAAGGGTCTCTCAAAGTCAACTGAAACAATCAGTGTGTTTGAGTTTCGTGGACTGTTCTCTTTGTTTATTCAAGCTGCAGGGTAACTGTCTACAACAGCTACTTTTGGCCTGCTGTGACCACCTTACCTAACGCAGATCACTTAAGAGGTTTGTTTTGGCCTGTGGTTTCAGAGATTTCAGCCCTTGGGGGAGGGAGTAGATGGCTGAGGGAGCATGCGGCAGAGGCTCCTCACATGGCGAAGAGGAAGCCGAGAGAACAGAGTGGGAACCAAGAGCTGGGTTGCAACCATCAGGGGTCCTTTCGAAGTGACCTCCATCCACCAGGCAGGCTTCGCCTCCCAAGGACCCCCTCAGCCTGCTTGCAAGGATGGTGGTTTTATCTTCAGATCATTTCATGTTCTCCACAAATGGAGAAAGCACGGGCCTGTGGGGGCACATTTCAGACCAAATCCTTAACCTTGTCACTGTGAAATGATGCCATTATGGCTCTTACATATTACCAGGCTTTCCTCCTGAGCCTGATGGGCCATGCACCAATGTAGACACACTTGCCAGCGAATAAGCAAATGCCCAGTGAGCGGCTGCTGCGGACAACAGCTGAAAGCCCTCACTCCTGGTACCAGTACAGAGCTGGGATATATATATCGGAAGCTGGCTGCTGATATGATTTCCTTACAGATACCAGCGCTGGAGGTAGAGGGAGAGCCGAGGCCCTCCCGTTCTTCACGCTGGGCCTCTGACTCAGAGGACCTTTTATATTGGAGTGTGAGGCTGTAGAGAGGGAGAAATGGCTTAGGCAGAAACAGCCTGGCGGTAGACTCATTCTCATTGTCCTATAAAAAGAACCATCACTTTATTAACTGCAAATAAACAAGAAATGCCTTCATTACTACTAAAACACGGTTACCTGGCAACCAGCCCAAGGGAACAAGGCCGGAGATATGTTGCATCTTTTGTGGGGAGCTATGGAAAGACACCTGTATTCTGGAGACCCTCCCTGAAGAGCCCAGCCCTGCTCTGGATGAGGGAACTACAGTTGTATCTGCTTAAGACTGTGAATTTTTCAGAGGATCCATAACACAAAGTTCCCTCCCAGAATCCTATGAGGCCAGGTTCGAGCACCTGCTGGTCCACTCTCGGCATAGCCACCAGTGCACTGTTAACAGGTATGACTCACCCTGATTCCTACAGAGCCCCTTCAGGGAAAAGGGCAAGCCTGTCTGTCTTTTAGTTAGCCCCTTCAGGCATCTGCCACCAGGCCCAGCCACTAATAGTTGATAATGACATCTCTCGTCCCAGCAGCATCCTTTAGAATTCAGAGACTCACCCACAGGCAGCCGGTTCCTGGATGACTCACTTGGACAAGGGTAGTGACCAGAAATTAACTTGGGGGGAGGGTGCAGGGGGGACGGAAGAAGCCGGGCTTCTGCCAGGACTTCAGTATTATGCCCAGCCATGTGGGCAAATAAAGGGCGAGGAAACAGCTTTAGAAATACAAAAATCTGTCCCCTGGGCTGAGAGGGAAATGAGCTCTAGCCAATGATGCACGTGTCAGCACTGCTGCTGACTGGGGGAGGTAGACCAGACCATGCAGGGTTAGGCTGGGCAGCCTGGCTTTGTGCCTTGGTATTCTTTGGCCAACTATGCCCAAGCAAAACACTGGGCTCTTCCTTCCTGGGGACGAGACAAGATCTTACTAGTCCCTCCTTGAATACCCGCCCAGAAGCCATGCCTCAGTGGCTGCATCTCATTCGGCCAGGACTTAGCACATGTGTCAATGGTTCCAGGGCCTGGCTTCTTGACTGTCATGCAGATACGCCCTTGACAAAGGGTATTCTCTTTGAATGGCTGATGCCCAGCATATACTCCTTGTATTGTGACCCTGCTCTCCTATCAAGTGTCCATTTCTCTACCTCTGAAGCAGGACTCTGTTTTGACTAACAGAAGACGGTAGTACCATTTCCAAGGAAACGGCTCTTACCTGGGAGCTTTAGCTTCCTGGTTTTTTTTTTTTTCCTGCACAGTGAGTTCTACTGCTAAAAGCCCAAGCAACGAGGAGTGGCCCACTGAAGGGGGCTGCACTAGAAGCAGATCCTCCAGGTCCTGCTGCCTACTAGTGGATCATGGAGGAACTGTGCTGCTGTGTGGCTGAATTCTGCACAAATTCCCAAACTCACAGTCATGAGAAAAATGAAACTGTTTCCAGCTTCCAAGTTCTGGAGCAGTTTATTATGTAATAAAGAGGACGAGATCCCAAAGCCACATAGCTAATAAGAAGCAGATCTTGTGCAGGCCAGAGTCTACATCTTAACCATCACACAGAATGCTAAGGATGTTTGCTCCTCTGGCATTAAGATTGAACAAATGTTTTTGTTTTTTCCACCCAGTTAATAAATCAACCATGCAAATCAAATCCAATAGTTCAGGATTTGTGACGAAAACTAAGTTGTTTTCAATGGCACAAACGACTACATGCAGCTATAACATCCCACAGAAGTGCTAAGGCATGATAACAAATTTGTTGCAGACCCCAAATAGATCTGAATGAGAGAAGGCACTCCCTGCGATTTCCTGTTTATCTCTTAGGGTTAATCTAGTGAATTGCTAGCTAATAGAATTACTTCATGGAAATGTATGCTAATTGGAACCAAGGGAAGGCTCAGATAAATAAATCTCAAGAGAAATATTAGAACCTCGTGCTCCTATCCCATTTGTTGGACAGTTCTGCTGTCAAGTGTACTTGGCCCCAACTGGCCTCACTCTTTCCTTTCTTTCTCCATGTGGGGCAGAGTGTAGCAAGAGCAGGACACAAGCAAGGCTCTTGTAAGATCCAGTGCCTAAATAATAAAATGGCTGAGAGACCAAGCACTAGAACTGCTTGGACAGAAACAATGGAAGGCACTGCAGTGACAAACCATGCTGATATCCCTGCAGAAGATACAGGAAAATCATGTCCTATTTTGATATATGTTTCAAACCCAACAGTGTCACCTATGCAGTATTCTCTGTAGGCCTGCCACACCTGCATCCGTGTGGTTCCCAGACTCAGCAGTGTGATCCTTTGTCCTACCCCAGGACGACCATACCAACCTTGCCAAGGCCAGCGTACCACAAAGCAATGGGCCACAGGAGTCCAGAAGAGGGTGAAAAGTCCATCTTTGGGCAATGAGCTCTCAGTTCCAAAACTCACGACGACCCTCCCGCCCCCCGCAACTCTGCTACCTCAACCCCATCTAGACAGACAGCCAAAGTGACCTTAAGCCTGTGGAAACAGTAGCTTGGACCATGTGGGCCTGACACCTGCTTAGGTTTGAGAGTCATGTGCACAGGGTTCAAGTCTTATCTCCACCAGATGAAATGGATTATTCAACCTGTTCTAAGTACTGCTTTCTCATCTACAATGTAAGGAACTCAAGCATTCGCAGGACAAGTTCATAAGCAGAGCATGGGGCCCTTGAACAGGGAGCCAGGACTAGAGCATTCCTTTTCTAGATTCGGACATAACTAGTTCATCTCTAAATGCTGTGGATCAGGGCTGTTCCATTTCATATGCAATCTTACAACTCCTCGGAATCAGGTGGGGCTTCTAATATGAGGCCTGCTCATCTTACAGACGAGGAACCTGAGACCCAGAGGATCGCATGCTTCCAACCACACAATCATGTTTCCTCTCCTAGGAGTTCAAAGACCAATGCCCCCAAAGCAACTCCTCACGAATGCCACAAAAATGATTTGGTATAAGCTACATAGTAGCATCAGGTGGCTGGAGGCTTGGGAGACCCAGGTTCAATGATGTCCTCACCACTAATTGTAGAACCCTAGAACTCACTTTAAAAAAAAAATCTTTAAAATCACTTAAATTTTAAATTCAATGATTCTAAAGGAAATGTAGCCATTTTCTTTAAAGGTGTAATTACCAATATTTTCCAGCAGGTGGCACAAAATCTCCTTTACAGAGACCTGAGCAGTTACAACAAAGGATGGAAAAGAATTGGTGTATTATTTTTCAAAGTATTAACTTTTCTACAATTTGATTGTATTTTGGTGTTAATAATGCATTTGGTCAGCAATGCACCACATGCCATTGAAGGACTAAACTCAGATTTCACAGCAAGAAAGTGGGATGGGTGGGCACAGGGAAGATTGTAAATAGTGGGGCCTGTTAGAACCTCCTACCTGGCCACCAAAATACAACCAGTCATTTTGTAATTATCTATGAAAGGCCTGGGTGTGGAGGGATATTTAAAACACTGTCTTCTCTGAAAAAAGTCATCGAAGAGAAAAAGAAATAATTGGAGAGAGCTTTTTTTTTTTTTTTTTTTTTGGTTTTTCGAGACAGGGTTTCTCTGTATAGCCCTGGCTGTCCTGGAACTCACTCTGTAGACCAGGCTGGCCTCGAACTCAGAAATCCGTCTGCCTCTGCCTCCCAAGTGCTGGGATTAAAGGCGTGCGCCACCACCGCCCGGCTGGAGAGAGTTATTTAGGAGCATCATGCAGACAGTTCTACATTTATAAAGACCTCTAGGGACGAAACCTAAGTGGCTTTGTGGATTATATCCTAGAATAGTGAGGGGACAGTAGAAAAAAAAACCCTGAACATTAGAGAGAAATGATTACTGAAGAGCTTTAGTCATTCCATAAGAAACGTTCTACTTGCTGATTATGTTTGGCACGCTTGCCTCTGTGGGTTGAATCTCCTACAGAGGAAGCTAGGGAAGGAGGCAGGGACGTGAAGGGAGATGAGAAATTTAATACTAGAGAGTAATAGTTTGTATGCTATAAAACTAAGACAAATAAATAAAAAGCAGGCAAAGCCTGGGGTGACCTGGGATGTGGGTGAGAAACGGGGCCTATAATATTACTGACTGTAATATGGGGCTGTATGTTACTGTGGGCTTTCTGAAAGCAATTTCACAGCAAGTGACAGAGCCATAAGACTGACGGCCTTTGACCTGGCAATATCGGTTTTAGCAACCTCTGCCAGAGCAGTAATTGGAAAGGGAAAACAGTTACCCATTTTGAGGAAGCTGCATCTCTGCTCTGTACGGTTTTGGACAAGCCTGACGGTGCCACTGCCTACATGGGGGTTGGAGGATGCTGCTGCTAATTAAATAGCAACGGTGGATGGCAGTAATGAAATTAACCCGGGCAAACCTGAGAGCTGCTCACAGGGATAGATGAAATAACTTAAATAAAGTTAAATAAAGTGCTCCTTATTTGCCCAGAGAATCCTTGGATGTCAGTCAGGGTAGAGGAAGGGTATCAGTGAGAGACTGACGGCTTAACGGCGCCATGATTACGAAGGTGTTAACGTTAACGGAAGCAGGGTGAAGGGCATGTGGGGACTGAAGATGGAGACCTTTCCAGCGAATCGGTAAATTATTTCAAAATAATAGGTGTAAGAGAACATACGAGCCCACACGCAGAGCTCCACCGATCATAAAACGCATTTAATGTCTGAAACAATAGAAAGGCTCAAACCGTTTATGAGTTATAAATATACTCTGCCCTTTTGGGGGGGCTGTGCATGTGTGGCCAATGTGTGCTTCTGTGCATGCTGCCATTTCTGTGTACAAGGTTCACAAGGCAACTGACCTTCAAGATTCATTGAAGATAAGTGGGGTTTCAAAGATTCTAGCTTTTTTTTTTTTTCCTTCCCCAAGACAGGGTTTCTCTGTGTGGCTCTGGCTATCGTGGAATTCACTGTGTAGACTAGGCTGGCCTTGAATGCAGAGATACACACCCACCTCTGCTTCCCCAGTGCTGAGATTAAAGGAATACACATTAAAGACGTGCACCGCCACCACCAATTATTCTTATCTTCCTGGCATGTAAGCTTTATATACAGTGATAAGGAAGCCCGCCCCTTTTTTTTTTAAATTTGTGTGTGTGAGAGAGTATTTGCTTCTTGCTTACATGTGCCCATGGAGGCCCAAGTAGGCATCGGGTCCCTGACACCTAGAGTTCTAGGCAGTTGTTAGCTACTAGAAACCAAACTCGGGTTCTCTGGAAGAACTGCAGGAGCTCTTAACCACAGAGCCACCTCTCCAGTCCCAGGGAGACATTTTCATAAAGATCTCTCCTTATAGACTATAGAACATGGAATTAAATGTTTTTTTGAGTGCATGTGCTTGTTCGTGTGTGTGTGTGTGTGTGTGTGTGTGTGTGTGTGTGCGTGTAAGAATACATGTGCAGGCCAGAGGCCAACCTTGAGTGACGTTCTTCAGAAGCCATTAATTTTATTTTCTGAGATAAGGTCTCTTGCTGGGACCCTGGCTTGCCGGTGCCGCGAGGCTGGCTAGGCATTAAGCATTAAGCTCCGAGGTTCCTCCTGTCTTGTTTCCCCTGCTGGAGGACCAGAAATGCGCGACATCACTCCTGACTTTCATGTGGCTGCTAAGATCAAATGCCAGTCCCAGGTCTTCATATTTGCCTGGCAAGCACTTTATACATGGCAGGATCTCATCTCACTGGCCCGGATTTAAGTTTTAAAGGAAGGTGTGTGTGTGTGTGGTGTGTGTGCGTGTGCGTGTACACGTGTGGAGACAAGTTCCCCGATATTAACTGAAAGTTAAGTTTTTTGTTTTTACAAAGGTGCTTGAACATCTAGAAACTCTAGGCAGGGCCACTTGTCATTTAGTGGCTCTGGGTCTCCAGGCAAATAGCAATGTAGAAGTGGAAGAGAGACAGGGCTCTTCCAAACTGGCTCTGTTAGCATCAGTTCTAAACTCATGACTTCTTCAAAATTAGCTAAAAGGCTACTTTGTCTGTGATATATGTTGTAATTCTGGGTGGCTTCCCTAGGCCTACTTCCATGGAGGGCTGGCTGATGCACACCCTGAGGGACTGCACAGAATACAGCATCCTCTGCGCTGTCCCAGCTGTTCATGTGGATGAACTAACCTACGCAGGCTGCTCTTCATCAGTACCAGCTTCTCTGGCTACGGCTTCAGCCTGCTTCTAGGCCACTCTGAGATTAGCCTTCCGAGGCTTGCTCTGCAAGAACCATCCAACCTACTCGAAGAGCTTGGAGTTTGACTCTATTTCAAGCAAGGGTCACACCATCCCAATACTCCCTTAGCTTTACTTGTGATGAATAATAAATACCTATGTATTTTGCCCTGTGCTTCCAAAGGAGAACGCTACGCTGTTGGCAAGACCCAAACTCCTCTGTTATCTACTCAGAATGTGGCTGAGGACGCTGATCACAGAATTTGGTGGTAGCCCCTGGAAGACTTCTACTTGAGAACTTTCTTGTAGTCACTCTATGTACTCAAGACTCAAGAGGTATTTAACTTCCTAGTCATTAGTATTCTCATCTGCACCACGGAAACTGTGCTAGACAGACCAAACAGTATGAGGAGTGGGTCATCTGATGAGAATGAAAGCGTCTAGGATCCTACCCTTCAAAAGGCTAGCACCTCATCAACACTGCATTGATTGTTTCTTGAAACACAAGAAAAGTAGTTACACAGGTTGTATAGGAAATGGGAAGGTCACCGTACACTGTGATTTCTATAAAGATACTGAAGACCCCCCACCCCTTTCTTCTCATAATGAGTTTCTACATCAGGAGGTGCCTTCTGGATGGGGGGCGGTGTGGAACAGGAATATTTTGAAGCAGGTTTAAGTTTACAGGTGCCCTTTCAAGTTTCTGATTTGGCCCTCTTGAGGACATGCCCCATTCCCCCTAATAATCTTCAATGTGGATACTATGCCAGTCACCATGTGGATATGAACATGTCTTTCATCCACTTAACCCACAGAACCCCATGGCCAAGCAGCACAGTGTACTGTCACACTTTGGCTGTTTCCTCTTTTTTCTGTCTCTGAGCTGAGAGATGCCCATCTAGCCACTGCCCAGCATGGTGAGAGTTTTGCACCGCACCTTACTAATCCAGGGAAGGGATCAAACTTCAAACCCAACTTAGTATACTGAACAAAAAGATGCAGGTGGTCTTGATGATTACACAAATACCTCAGGACTAAAACTGGAATAGGGGTTCTCTTAAAGTGTCAGAGCAACTAAGAAAGAGAGAAAGGACTGTTACTTAGTAACAGCTCAGAGCTGATGGTTACTTAGTAATTGGCTCAGGACTGATGGTTCCTTTAAAAGGAGGAGGGGCCATTAGCCAAAGCCATTACTCTGCTGTGAGAATACAAGCTAGTTGCTGAAAGAGTCTTTCTTACAAACCTTGGCTTCTGGGTCACTGTTGATACTACAAGAATCATCGTCATCAGCATGAGGGGCATTTCTAGAAAGAAGAACATAAAACTGGTCTTAGAATTCTGTGGCAAAGACTAGATGCAGAAGCCATCCCTTTTGGCCCACCCTCCTACCTGAGTTTCAAGGATGCATAGCGTAGCGTTGCTCCTTCAAACTCTTTTAAACTGGGGTCTGGGTTAACTGTGGCTGCGTGCAAATCCTAGAGGGAAACAGATCCTGTTAAGGTACAGCGGAGAGGCCCATTACCCTGCCTCAAATACCAAAGGGGAGAGAAAGCCCCCAGCAAGAGGCGGAGTGCGGGGAGTGAACGAGCTTAGGCAGAAAATGGCATGCAAAGGCTGCTGTGTGATGGTGTGGCTCACAAGCTCCAGCTCTTACAAGGCAACAGGGGACCTGGGGCCCACCAGCTTGAAGCCAATCACAATGGGAGACATCAGTAAATAAATAAGTAAATATAAATAGACAATGTGAGTGTGAGTGGCTGGTCAAGAAGACTCGCCATATAGCCCCTGCAGAATGCATGACATTCACAAAGAAGAAAAAGAAGCAACCGCAGCCATGCAGAAAGGTACAACAAAAAAAATATTAAATGATCTAAAATCTGACAATATACTTGCCTTCCAAATGTCACTATTAATCTTTCCCCCATTCAGAACAGCAAAATCACTCCATGGCTGTTTCTAGACATGTAATTATTCACATAGGGGGAAAAAAAGCACATTGATTTAAAAAAAAAAAAAAGAAAAGAAAACACAAAGGGGGAAAAACACAAGACACTGTTGTTAGCATTGATATTCACAGGACGGGTTAGGAACAGATTAAATCTAACGGTAATTTGTCAGCACACCCTCTCTAAGATACATCATTATCTGACCAGGATGGGCAGAGATGGTAATTATTTCCCAGAGTAAGCGGCTCAACAGTGTTAGACTGCAGTGTAGTTATATCCTAAATGTGGTTCTAGAAGCAACCCATATACCTTCACAGTCCCCAGTCTACATAATTCCACAGACACCCACCACCCTGGCCACATGCAGGTTTTCTAGAGATAGAAGTGGAATTAGGGATGTCAGTATGCTGGCTTGGAAACAGGGGGATGTTCATATCTAAGAGCACAAAAGTTTGGGGTCAAGTTATAGTTACGTCAAGGGGGAAAGGGAATGGCGGGAATAGAGGCTTAGTCAGGAGCACAGGCTAATATCAGCATTCTGATTAAATTTATTCCATATAATGAAAAACAGCCTCACCCAATCTAATGCAAACTACCGATTCATGAACTGCTCTATTTCTGTGCCATGCAAGCCTATCCAGAGTTCACACCTGGCGCGGCAGTGATTTCCTAAACGGCAATAGACCACAGCACAGAGCCTTGCCACACTAGGATGGCTCTCATGATGGCTCTCCACACGGAAGCCACTCTTTCCCACTCCCTTCGACAATGAGAAAACATCTTTTTCCTAGTCTGCCAAGAAAGTACTCAAATATTTTCCATAGATTTAGGGGACCAAATGAAACTGAAGGATAGTTCTGTAAATCTCTCCTCAGATGAAACATCAACAGTGGAAAGTTTTTGACTAAGGAACTTCTCAACTGAAGTACACTGAAAATGAGCAGAGAATGGCGACCCAGAACTCACAGGCAGGCCGCTGAGGTTTTCACTGAGAGACATCAACCTCAGGCCAAATGGCCCTCGGAAAGGTGTGCTGATAACTGCGGAGTTGGCAGAGTGGATGAGCTGCTGCTCACGGCCATGGTCAACGCAATGGCTTTCTTTTGGGGCTTAGTGCTCTGAACTCATACTCTAAGTACAGAAGTATTCAGATCACTACATTGATTTTGAAAAATAATCTGCCCTGATGACTATAAGAACAGAGAACACACTTTTCCTTAAATTTTTAAGAACAACAGCAGAGTATAGTTATTTAGTTATTTTTAGTTAAGAAGTGACAATTTTTTTCTATATTTAGCTAACTATTTAACACATTGATTTATTTATTTTTCTAGTGCTGGGGCTTGAACCCAAAGCCTTGAGCATGCCAGCCAAGCACTCTGACCCTGAGCTGCAATCCAGCTCTAGTAAATAATGCTTAAGTAATAAAAATTTAAAAATAAAAATAAAAAAAAAAACTCCTGGAGATTCTTTGGCTCAACACAGACTCTACAGTCACTGTGGTCTATAGTGTGCAGCATGGAAAGATTAAGGGAGAGACAAAGAGGAGGCAGGAGAAAAGGAAACAGCAGGCGAGCCATATGTTTCTGGCAAGAAGTGACACACAGACAGGCTGAGAGGGGAGGAATGGACAGAGAACAGCTTCCATAGGCAGTAACCTGCCTGGCAGTCTTCTAGGCAGAATGGTTAAAGTCTGGCATGGCCAAGAGATGTCCAGGGCCAGAGCTGTAGCTGGAATCACCCTCCTTGGTCCTGATCCTGGCCATGCTCAAGGTGCAGCATCCATTGCACTTAATATGATGGTCAGGCTCAGTTATGGGAAAGCCCTGGCTCCCGTGGTACATACTGAGCCACTGATCCGGTGCTGGGTACACAATGTCTACCCTTCAGGATCCACTGCACCAAGCAGGGGCTGTGCAAGGGTGGGCCCCTGCTAGGGAGAGCCATGCATGCATCCTGGATGACTGGGCACTTTCACCTTAATCTCCCTAGGTGGTGGAGGGAGATCTTGGAATACAATTCTGCAAACCAAAGAGAAACGGAGCAATGACCTCCTGTTGGAAAAGGCCCTTCTTTAACAAAGCCAACAGGGGGTTCCTGAGGATGGATTCTCAGGGGCTGTAAAGTCCTTCTAAGGGGGCTGTCTTCATGGTGTGCTATGGTCAGAATGTGCCCTCTCAAAACCCTGTGTGGGAAGCAATCCCAAGTGTGGTAGTGCTGGGGACAGAATGGGGACTAAAGGAGGTGGTGAGGTCACCGGGGCACCACCGTCATGGATGGATTAGTGCTAACTACCCATGTGCTCATGCCTGAAAGTTTATCCTCTTGTTCTTGTGTTCCCTTCTTTGTGCAGAAGGTAAGAGAGCCAGAGGGCTCCCATCAGCGGCAGCTCCTCAAACCCGGACCTCCCAGCCTAGAGGTAACACGTTTCTGCTCATTAGAAATCACTGTGGCACTCTGTGCTTGAAGCGCAAACCACACTAGAGTTGAGAGCGCAGTAAACCGTGGTTGGAGACCAGAGGGTAGAGCGCACGATAAACCCAGATGGGAGAGCACCTGTATGTTTCCTGTGACTTTGGGGGGGACTGTCATCACACCTGTGTGCGCCTCAGAAGTTCTGAAGCCAGCACAGCTATAGAAAGCCAGGGCCACACGCCAACTCCAGCCTCATGGCTCAGCACAGTGATGAGGCCCCCCCCCCACCCCGTAGAGGGGGCAGGTGGCATGGTGACATGATGGAGTGAGTCGTTATCAGCACACAGTCTGGCTGGTGGGAGGCGTGCTAGGGGTGGAAGTGCCCTGGTCCTCTACTCTTTCTTCTCATGTAGGGAAAAAAAAAAAAAAAAACTTCAGTAATAATAAGACTCAAATTATACTTTTCAAGCCTGTTTTATCAAGACTGTAGGCTTGCTACACATGGCTTTGGTAAAATGGCAAAAAAAAAAAAAAAAAAAAAAAAAAGATGGGACACTGGAATCCCGAAATAGCAAAGAACTGGGCAGGGCAAGAGATCTGTGTACTATAATCTAGATAGCTCCCTGTGGATATGAGGTCTTCTTTCTTTTAAAAATACTCTCTAGGTTTTTAGTGGATGTAATGTGATTTGAAATGGCATAGTAGCCCTTCTATTTAACTATGGTTTTGGCTTCTTTTGTTTTAAGTTACTCATGGCTCAAAAATATTAAATGGAAAATTACATTACAAAGCTATTTACAACTTTTAAATTGTCATCCTGAATATCATGATGACATTTTATACTAACCTGTACCGTCTCACATAGGAAATGAATTGTCCCGCTGCCCTGCATTTCCATATTGTATATGCTCCTCTCCCATTAGTAACTGAGTACACATCTTCTGTTGTGACATTGTACAAGGTTTGGCCCTAGCCGTGTGTTCACACAGAGACTAAGGGACATTAGAATGTAGCTCCAGAAGACAAGGGAAACTACTGCATGGAGCTGTAGATTATTACAAGAAAATAATTCAAAGAAATTAAAACAAAACAAAACAAAACACCAAAACGGACTGGTAGAGGCTGTTGTATTGGCTGGTTTTGTGTGTCAACTTGACACAAGTTGGAGTTATCACAGAGAAAGGAGCATCCCTTGAAGAAATGCCTCCATGAAATCCAGCTGCAAGGCATTTTGTCAACTAGCCATCAAGGGTGGGAGGGCCCATTGTGGGTGGTGCCATTCCTGGACTGGTAGTCCTGGGTTCTATAAGAAAGCAATCTGAGTAAGCCAGGGGAAGCAATCTAGTAAGCAGTACCTCCATGGCCTCTGCATCAGCTCTGCCTCTCTAAGTTCATGCCCTGTGTGTGTTCTGTCCTGACTTCCTTTGGTAATTAACAGCAATGTGGAAGTATAAACTGAATACACCCTTTCCTCTCCAACTTGCTTCTTGGTCGTGATGTTTTGTGCAGGAACAGAAACCCTGACTAATACAGCTATGCTATGAAATGAGCTCCTTGGCCCACAGTGTGCAACTGGTAGTCTAGAGTCGGGAGGGGATGGAAGCTCCAGCTGGTCTTGATGCTCTAGGAAGTCAACTGATGGTGTAGTGTCTTCTCCACTCAGCAAACAATGAATGGAATTCATGCACGCTGTATCAGAAGTTAGGCTAGATAAAGAAACGGGTCATAATCCCTGAGGAACGTTCTAGGAAAAGATTAACAGGCCCCAAATCATAATTCTATATAAGGGGCTTTCAAAGAAGAGAGAGTATACTTGCTTTTTAAAGATTTAATTAATTCATGAGTGCTCTAGCTGCCCGTACACCTGCATGTCAATAGCGGGCATCTGATCCCATTACAGATGGGTGTGAGCCACCATGTCGTTTCTGGGAATCGAACTCAGGACCTCTGGAAGAGCAGCCAGTAGTACTCTTAACCACTGAGCCATCTCTCCAGCCCCAAGAGAGTATAATTATTCCTGGGAGATGCCAGGGCAAGACCCTTCCTTTGAAGAAGTAATACAGGGATACAAATAAAAAACAACAACAACAAAAAAAACTAGGGGTAGTTTCCTATAGGCCTGGTTGTCATACCATAAAAGCCCTTGAAGAGACCATGTAGGAGCAGAGTTTCAGGTCTCACCCTGGAGCTTCTGTGTCACTGTCTTAGATGGCACCAAGGAACCAGAATGCGTTGCTAGCTCCAGGAATCCTCCCTGAACTCCCTGGCTGGGAAACACTGCCCTTGCTTCTGCAAGGCCTACCTCTGAGGTTCTTTCCTGTCCTCGGATGTTATACTTGTGTAATTCGGTGAAATGACAGAAAAGTCCTTCCATGTGGCAACCTTACTCTATGGGTACATGGAAGCATGCAGGGTTTGTGCTCGGACACTGTGCTCTTCCTGGGCCATTAACAGCTTAGCCAGCCAAAGGCCACAAACAGGTTGGCAAGTAGAGAGTTATTCTGTAAGAAGACAGGATCCCCTCTAAGGATCCCACGTACACACTCCTTTGAGAAACCCCGGCCATCTCTACATGAAGAGTCTAAGCAAGTCTTGGCCATAGGCCAAGCGCTATTCATAAAAAAAAAATATCATATATGGCCCGCTTTCTCTTTTTAAAAATTCCATAGCCACAGAATTTCAGAGGTAATTGGAACAAATACATGGTTTGGGAGAGGCTGAGGGGAGGAACAGGCCTGTGGGCCAAGTTTCAGTAGCAAATACTTCTCGGCCAGTTGATAAACTTTCAAAAATACTTGCTGGCACGTGTACTGGAAACATTATACGCTGTGCTCAACACTTTGTGGGTGAACTTTGGAAAGTGAAATGTAACGATTTCTAAACTGTAAGGAAGCTCGCAGTCCTAAACTTTTGTGCATCAACCGATTTGGCGCTTAGTGATCTGATTTTTCTTTTCAAGCCAGCTCACGAGAGAGCTCAGTGAAAACACGCATTCCTGACACGACACATTACAAGTTACTTCTCTTTTAACATTCTGCTTCCCCCCCCCCTGCCATGCTTTGAAATTAGTTGAAATAGATTCTATTTAGGGATCAAAGAGATGGAGCTGGAGAAATAATCATTTCCCTTCTGCTGTCATGGGCGCCTGGGACGGTGTTATTAAGTAGTCATTTTCTGGATGGCTTTTCGTGTGATATGGCCCTCCCCTTCCTGTGAGATGAGGAGATCTGAGAGACTCTATATGTCCTAATATAGCAATGTCAAGTGTGGGGGTGGAAGTGGGGTCAATAGGTCAAAGTTCAAGGTTGACTCTGCCTTACACTAGCTTTATGATCTTGTGAAGGCCATTTAGCTTTTTTGTGTCAAAATGGGAGTGACAATCGCCCTTGGTAACAGGTGTGTGTTTTGTGGGAATAATGAGACAAGACACTGGCCTGGTCCTGTAAACACGTGGGTCCCATTGGCATATAGCAGGCTGCCTCTTTCCCCACCTTTTGTCTCCCTCTTTTTCTGCTCGTCCCTTTGCTCCTGTGATTACAATGCCTTGGCCCTTTTAAGTCTGTTGGGATAGTTGACTTAACAGATGGCCTCACGAGCGGGAGAAAATGAAGTAAACAATCAAAAGGCAGATCTGAGGACTAGGTATCCATCTATCTTATGAAGGGGCTAGCGGCCTGAGGAATGTAGCTTAGTCACCAAATAGTTGCCTAGTCTGTGTGAGGTCCTGGCTTCCATTCTTGGTACCAGAATGAATAAATGAATGAATGAACAAATGAATATATGAACAAATACATATTCAAATAAATGGTATTGGTAATCAATGCCTGCTTAGCAGGCATGAGGTTCTGGTTTGATCCCCAGCACTGCAGTAAAAACATAAATAAGATAAATGAATAAGCTAGCAAACTAACAGATAAATGGCTGGGTATGAGCCTATCACTGCCTGTCTGAAACTTCTAAAACTATTCATCTTTTAAACATCCACCGAGGGAGAAAACTTCAGAATCAGCACAAATGAAAGCAAGAGGGGGCAGAATCCAGGATATAGCCAGGGGAACTGTGACACCAACTACAGGGTACAGGCAGGGGACCTGTGACACCAGCTACATGGCTACTCAACTTCTGATTCATGTGGGCCATCTTCTCTACCAGGGTTAAGTCCCCTTAGAGTCTAACATAGTGTTTACAAAAAGACTCTTAATTGTGTTCCTTGTGGTGCTGGGATTGAACCTGGATCCTAGTGCATGGTGAGAACGTGAGCTATCAAATTTTTTTTTTTTTGAGTTATCAATTTTTATAAGCAACGAGGAAGCTGAAAACTCCAGAGAACAAAGAAGATGAGATAAGTCCTTGGAGCTGAGAAAGAGGCCCTGAACAGTGAGCAGGCACAGAGACGAAAGAGAACAGGCAAGAGGGGGCCCCAAGAGCCCAGGACTGGGGGAGGCCCTTCTCCTACCTGACAGTTTTACCCAATACCAGCTGCCCAGCTCTGCTGCATTCCTCCTAAGACATTTGCAGAAAACACTGAAACAAAACTCTACTATATTAAGCCAAGGAATACAGATAGAAGCTACCCAAGCTCAGATTCAGCTCCTTGAATTCTACTTGGGAGGCACAAGAAAGACTTGAGCTCTTCCAAATGTCGGGGATGTGAGACACCGGGACTAGGGAGTGGGTCTCAAGTTAGTCCAACCTCCTGACTTCAGGTGCAACAGGAGGCAGAGGACATTGGAAATCTAAAGCCAGGGACACTGAGACAATCCTGGCCAAAGATTCAGAGGCCCTGGGCACTGCTATGTGTGTCACTGATAGCCCTGGGCCTCAGTTTTCCCATCTATGATGTACTTTTCTGGTTGTAGGTGCTCTATTGCTGAACACAACTAATCAGTTAGGATGGAGTAAAACAGCCCTGTTATACTAAGAGGGTATAACAGAAGTGGATACTAGCTGGCTCTATACCGGAGAGGCCATCTGTAACATGATATGCTAAGTCCAGGGTATGTCTGAGATGGGCTGGGAGGCAGACTCCTTCACACCAAACTCGTTGGAGGCTAGAGTTGCACTAGTTTATTTTTATTCCAAGTACACCTACTCCAAGGTTAATAAATCACGGATTAGAAGTTGCTCAGGATGTAGAACTGTTAGGCTTCAGCGAAAAGCTATCAAAACCACCTAGAGCTAAGTAACAATATCCTATGTGATTAGGTGGCACTGAATCAACATGTCAGATGACCAGGGCAAAGTCTAAACCAGCCAAGGTTCTCATCTACCAAAGAGGGTATATCTAGCTCCAACCCATCTCTCTAAAGGTGGAGAAGTTGGGCGGTGGCTAGGGAAGGCAGATGCTGAGGCTGGGCCTGGGGAAGGGAGATGCTGAGGCTGGGCCTGGGGAAGGGAGGTGCTGAGGCTGGGCCTGGGGAAGGGAGATGCTGAGGCTGGGCCTAAGGAAGGGAAATGCTGAGGCTGGGCCTAAGGAAGGGAAATGCTGAGGCTGGACCTAGGGAAGGGAGGTGCTGAGGCTGGGCCTAAGGAAGGGAAATGCTGAGGCTGGGCCTAAGGAAGGGAGGTGCTGAGGCTGGGCCTAAGGAAGGGAGATGCTGAGGCTGGGCCTGGGGAAGGCAGATGCTGAGGCTGGGCCTGGGGAAGGCAGATGCTGAGGCTGGGCCTAAGAAAGGGAGGTGCTGAGGCTGGGCCTGGGGAAGGCAGATGCTGAGGCTGGGCCTGGGGAAGGGAGATGCTGAGGCCCTAAAGCAGGAAGCTGAGAAGAATACTAGTCTTAGTGTCTCCCAGGAAAGAACAGGTCACCAATCAGAAAGTCAGGAACAGGAGGCTGGCTACTTTTAAGGGTGATAGCTGCAGTGACAAAGGCAGAAGAGTTTGGCCAGTTAGGGGTATAATTCAAATGCACCTATTTCTCAAATGCAAAGAAAATGGACTTTAAACATTAAAGACCAAAAGATTTATCATCAGAGAAAAAGTGGAGGGAAGGCAGAAAAGATAGGCTGCTAGAGAAGCTACTGACATAAATAAATAAATAAATAAATAAATAAATAAATAAATGTCAGTTGGCTGTGACCTTTCCCAATGATAATTCTCTTGAGTGTGCTGCTGCTAGGCTTGACAAATATTTGCCGCAGGATGAATGAACACCACAATGAAATTTTTTAAGGCCTCAACTCTTTGTTTAAACATCCCGATTTCTTCCTCAGGGATGCCCAGAATTTATGTGGCTAATTATTTCTAAAATAATGTCTCTTCTGCTAAATAAACACATCTCCTTTTTTTTTTTTTCCTCCTTAAATAGGAATTAAGCATTTAAGTGCTCTCAAGGGTTATTCCTGTAAGACATCTTCTGCATGCTAGCAAATGACCCCAGGCTAATAAGATACATGGTAATTATAACACGCCTGGCTAAGAGATGTTCTTCTATGTGTAAATATTTCATGGATCCAGCACCATGCGATGGTACCTGCAGAGTAAATTACTGTTTCCATGAGCCCCGGGGAAACTTAGCCACTTCCCATTACTCAGCTCCTCTTGTTTTTTGTACCTAGAATGGTGTTTCAAGAGACCAGAATCCATTAAAAGGGAAAACAGACCTGACCGACAGACATTAGCACTATTTACTAAGAGGGAGCACGACTGTGTTCTCACATCCAACATGGGAGGCCATCAAAAGGCTTACCTCAGTGGCCTGTCGGGGCGGAGGCAGCTAGTCTAAAAGGAAACTGAGTTATATCTAGTGAGCATGTAAAAAGACACTCTACTTTACCTCATTCTCCGGGGTAGGAGATGGCGTTACAGAGCTAAGTGACCCTTTCCTAGAGCCGTGGAGATCTGCTGGGATGGAGACAGGCCGTTCCCACTGAGTCGTCCCTGTTGGGATGTGCCAGTAATAGGTCCCAGCGATGTCATTGACTCTTTTCCAGCCAGGTGGCAAATCCGGATCTGTCTGAAATGAGTGATCACTCCAGATATCTGCTGGGAGATGGGAAAAAAAAGAGAGAGAGAATGCTATTAAAAGAGAAAAAGAAAGCTTCCAATAGCCAGCCGAACTCCACATGCAGAAACGTCTGCACGGAACTGAGAAGAACCTACCATATAAAGTGTGGTGAAAGGGGTAATCCAGAAGGAGGCAGAAAGATGTGGAAAGGCAAGTGGGCCATCTCTGAAGATGGGCATAATGACTTCATTTTCAAGCCATCCCATTCCTCTGTGAATCATAACCAAACGTGCAGGCAAATTCCACATGTTTACGTACAGAGCCTGCCGGATCCCACCGTCCATCAGGAAGACGGACTGACTGACTGACTGACTGGCATTACGCATCCTTCCGGGCTATAAGTCTAAATTTCTGGAACCACTTTCTATAGATAAAGCACTGTGTTTGCATCTAGACACCCACGGAGGAGCAGTGCCCTTTTCAGGACTCCAGGACTCTGTACCACACACTTTTAGGAAAAGCAAACTGAAATAAATAGCTGTGGAATTCAACAAAAGACCAGGTTGGCTTAAAAAATGGGCCAGTAATGTAAACACATGGAAGAAGGTGGGAGTGAGAGGCTATACAGAATGGCAGAGAGTGTGGCAAATGGGCAAGCATCTGCAGAGTCCAAAGATACTCAGATCCAATAAATAGCCCCTAAGCAATGTAGGAACCAAATAAAATTAACCCTCTGGACAATTTCAGTTTACTGAGTAACTGAAATTTGCATTTTTTCTTCTTATCCTTGGGTCGAACCTATTAAAGAGATAAAAAGTGCAAGAGGAAGAAGCAGGGTGAGAATTTCAGAGATGGAAGGATCATGAAGTCACCAAGCAACTGTATTCGTGAGGGTAGGCTGGCCTCCTGGGCTCTAGATTTGAACGCTGTTCTATTCTGAGGGTCAGAGCCTTTTCTACAGAGTCCTACACAAAGCCAGAATGCTTTATTGCATTTCCAGTGAGGACACATGCGGGCCTTGCTGAATATCACATTGTATAATGTCGGCACACATTACCAAAGCTATTATAAATAGGACAGAAGAAAAGCCAGACAAAGAGGCTGGTCAACCCCATGACATAGACGTACATCCACACTGTTGTTTGTGCTCCAGCAGGCACTTTTCTCATTTCAGCTTGCCAGAGGTAAAACTGTCACAAGTCTCAAACTATGGTGGAAACACTGCCTTCTATCCGCAGGAAAATTAAGCTTGATTATGTAATTCCAAGTTGACAACATATGCAACAACCACTCTAGCCAAATGTTTTTATAGTCCCCATTCCTGCCCCACTTTCAGGAGATAAATGGATTGTTTCTGATAGCCTTTTGTTTTTATCATCTCATCTGGGGAAGGGAAAGTAAAACGCAGAGGACTTAAGTTGGAGAAATCTGGAGTGTGTGAGTGTGTAAGTGCCCTTGTAGGGTCTCATTCTATGGCTCCCAGACAAAAAAGGTCTGAGGTTAAAATAGGAAAGGAATGCAAAGGCACCCATTCTACCTCTGTGGTTTATGATGTCTGTACATTTGTACTTGAGAGTGAGTAACAGCCATGCACACCATCAGAATATGAATTCACATCAGACCAAGGACAGAGAGCAAGGTCTGTGGCTTGTACCAGATAGCAGGAATTGACTTGTTCTATATTGAACTAAACACACCACATTTTTATCCGGTTTGCATTTTAAATTTCTGCTGAGATTGTGTTGGAAAAGAACTTCAGAATAAGTGGGGCTTATTCTGGTGCTAAAAGTAGATGATGATGATGGTGGTAGACGTAGTAAAGCTCCAATACTCAGAGCATCCTGTCCAGAAGCATCAAACTAGTGTAAGGGTTATGCACTAGGAGGGCAAGAAGACATCATGTTGATCTTAGTTTCAGCCTCTTTCCCTCAGCCCAAACAGGTACTCACTAGTGGATGGATGCATGGAAGGATGGATGGATGTTTGGATGGATGGAGGCTGTTTGGATGATGGATGGATGGAGGACAGATAGATGGATGATGGATGGATGGATGTTTGGATGGAGGGATGTTTGGATGGATGATGGATGTTTAGATGGATGAATGGATGGATGTTTGGATGGATGACAGATGGATGAATGGATAGACTGATAGATGGATGAATAAGGTAGAAGAAATTAATGAATGAATTAGGTCTTTCAATAGTAAGCTTGGTGTCTAAAAGAAGAGGAAATTCTGAGACATTAGTTGTGTACACTGTCACAAAACAAACCACTGACATTTATACCGGGGTCACTGTCTATTTCCTTCAATGGCATGTGTGACTGTCCTCATAGGTAACAGAGACAGGGTTAGTCATCTACATCAATATCTTCATTTCCACATTTTTTGATGAAAGTAACTAGGAGTTATACTTTGATAGATCTTCTGGGAGGACTCAGATCACAATGGGAAGTTTCCAGTGGCAATCTCCTAAATGATGTCTATATCAGAGAAATTGTCCTAGGGTGGGTCATATGCCATGGTAATCTCCGGTGTTAGAGCCAGCATTAGAATGCAAAAGTATACCATAGGAACTAACTGAAACTAAGACCAACTGTAGGGCAAGAGAGGGAGAATGGCAGAATAGACCGAGTGTCTCCAGACTACTCTTCATATCTCGGTTCTCAGCACAACATTCTTACATAGCCACCAACTTGGCAAACAATAAAAAGCACTACGTCCAAGGGCAGGTAGGTCAGACCACGAGGACTTGTATACACTGTACATCCTTGACTACATGGGAGGGGAATCTGAGTATAAGCATGCTGAAAGCAGAAGAGAGTCATTAATTAATTAATTAATTAATTAATAAAGAAGTTATTAAGTCATGCCACTGCTGGGCTCTTTGAAATGTTTTGAGGTTACACATTGCGGCCCAGCAATTCCACACCTGGTATATGCCCTAGAGAGCCCATACATGTGTGTATTAGGTATTCAGACCACAGTAGCAACATTAAAATGGCCCCAAGCTCAAAACAACTCAGACCTCCTTTAATGGAAGAATGAGAAAAATTACAGAAGATCAAGTAAATAACAAAAATGAGCCAAACGCAGCTGCATATAACAATACAAAGTTCACAATGTGCCACAGATGAAAAGGAAGAAGACAAAAGACACTCTGTTCACTACATTTCCATTCAGATAAAGTCCAACCATTAATTATTTAGTGACAGACATAAATGGTTTAAACTGTCAAGAATTGCAAACACAGTTATCACATACAAAAACTACAGGCTGATGAACAGCCAACAGTGAGGTGGAGCGGTGGTGGACGGTATTGGTTTTGATTAGAGAAAGGTAGACCCCATTTACTCCATTGGTGGTGACATGGACACTCCCTTTATAAGTATCTATTAATCTGTATGCTTACTCAATGTTTCTGAATGTATATTTTTCACAAGTGAAAAAAATAGAGGCTGGAGAGATGCCTCAGCTGTGTAAAGTGTTTGCCAACCAAGCGTGATCCAAAGCAGGAACATAAAAGGTGGTTATAGCAGTGTGTGTGTGTGTGTGTGTGTGTGTGTGTGTGTGTGCAATTTCCCGCCCCCCCCACACCCGAAGTTAGCCAGGTCAGAATATTTTCAATATCTATAAGGATGTTCTACCCTCCCCCCCTCAAAAAAAAAAAACAAAAAAACCCAAAACCCACAACGGGTTCATTCAAGACTTCAAAGAGCCCAGCCGTGGCATTATATAGCCTTGCCTGAGGATGAATGGAAGGCCTTAGAGGATCTTCTTACCTGGCTAAGCCATTCACTATATGAATTGCCTGACCAAACCAGACAACTTCTTAAAATTTCAGAACAGACAGAGCAGGACACAGGACAGAAATAGTTGCTCCTTCCCAGGCTATACTTCAGCAACATAGAAATTATCCAACTCACGAAAGTGTCCCCACTATAGTACAAAGGAAAATGCCCAGTATAGAAATCATGAGGCGAAATGGTCACCATGATTCCAAGAATAAGGATAATATTAAGATAATGTCCTCGTGACTTTTCATTGGAGAAATCATTCCTGTTCGCTCCAGCAAGGGCAGCCTGAGACAGCAGGCCCTCTCCCCTGCCCTGCTAGTCTTCCTCTTTAACAAGATAGGCGTTCTTTTGTCTTTCAAATGTCTGTCTGCCTCTAACTCTGCCAATGAGAATAATCACTTTGTGACATTTAAAACCAACTTACTCCATTTAAGGCACAATTCCCACACGTGCGACACTTGGCTTAAGCCTCTCTCAAACACAAATAAAGAGAGTTGCTGTTGCTTGGTCAGTTTTTTTTTTTTTTTTTTTTCGTGAACCACTTAGTTTCCTTCTGTGGTCTGCAGGCTCCAGAGGTGAAAAAGTCACTTTTCACTGCATAATACATGACTTGCCTGCATTTAATGTTCAAGGCTGGGCAAAGCCAGATCCCGGCCTCTTAGGCCTTATGTGGCTGTGATGTTACAGATGCTAAGCAGATTAAAAAGGATATTGAGGCTGGCTGGGTGTGGATTGTGTGCCCTTTCCCGCAGGGGCTCAGGACACGTCCATGGCTGAGGCTGCCCTGAGATGATGACGGCAGAATTGTTATTCACCAATTCTAAGGCTTGCAGAGGACAGTAGATGGATTTAAACCAAGGAAATAAGGTATATCCTGATACGGAGCAGGATCACAATTGATCCTGCTCTGAAAAAGAGACCTGAAGAAACCCCACCAGTATTGACAGCATGGGGAGGAGGGTAATAAAACAAAGGGATCAGGAAAGAGAAATGATGGTACAGACCATGAGACAGCAGCCCACCTGACCACGGTCAAGAACTGAATATAACACCCAGATTCTCTCTGGATGCCGGGCCTGGAGGCCCCACCACCCAGCACTCTGGGTCCACAGACAAGAATATTCTTCTAATGCAGGTTCCCCTTAAAATGCCGGCCTCCCAAATCCAGCCCTGGTAAAGCAGCCTCGCCATTCCAGCTGCCATTTCCTGCTAGAAGCTAAGCAGAAATCCCACCGTCCAACACATCACGAAACTGACGCTTCTCTTCCTTCTCTCCCCTGAAACGTGTGTACCTAAGACGCTTTCTCCCAGGTCCCGGGTTCCTGTCATCACAGAGGCTCACTGAAGGCTGTCCCTCGCTGAGAGGAGACGCTTTCGGCCAAGAGCTGAAAAGTCACAGGTCTCTTTTTCAGAATTAGTACGTGGTCCTCCCTTGCCTGCATTTTATTACTATTATTATTATTTTTTTTAAGCAACAGGAAACAGGAACTGGAAGTCGAAGAGTAAAAAAAAATAGCAAAGACTCATGGCCACACAAAGCCCCTCTTAGGCCAAAAGCAATATGCTTGGCACGGGAACAAGAAGCCCATTTATGAGCAGCAAAGACCCACCCATTCCAGCTACCTCCGGCACCAGTGCTCACTCCTAGCCCCACGTGGCTCCACCTGGCTCCCTCTAGGGTCTGGCGAACTGTGAGGGCCTACAGGGAGGGCAAGGAGCACACTTGCCTCTAATCATCCTCTACCAGGCTCTCTCTTTCAAGAACCCAAGGGTCAAAGAAAAACACATTAGCACAGACAGTGGCTGGAAACATCCTCTCCTAGACAGAGGGCAAAGGAGGAAGCAAGGATGGGAGAGCCGGGAGTTTATATTTAGCAAGGTCTGTACTGCAGAGCGCAGACTACTGCCCTGAGGTCTTAGAATGGCATCCGCTACCACTGTGTGCCTAAGTGTTCCCAGTGTCTGTGGTGGTGAGGGAAGATGAATGAAAGTATCCCACAAGCATTTCCTGGCTAGCATGAGCCAGGCTACGAGTTGGAGCCCAGAGCACGCATGTAATTATGATAGACAGGGTGCTGCCCACGTGACCGAAGGCAAGACTCCTCAAACATCCAGGCTACCTGGTGGCCTAGGGCTATGCCCAGAGTTTCTGGCTCAAGTGGGAATGGACACAGGAGTTTGTATCTCTAACAGATCTCTAACAGTCATCTCATTGGTTATTCCAGAATTCTAGGCTTTTGAGAATCATGGGCCTAGGAAAGTTGAAAAGGACAGTCATTACTCTCTATCAAATGTGCTGGGCTGGTTAGTTTTGTGTCAGCTTGACACAAGCTAGAGTCATTTGGGAGGAGGAAACCTCAACTGAGGAAATGTCCCTATGGGACTTTCCCATGGGCAAATCTTCGAGGCATTTTCTTGATTAATGATCCATGTGGGAGGGCTAGCTTACTGCTGCAGGGGTGGCCAGCCCTGGTCAAGTGGTTCTGGGTGCTAGAAGAAAGCAGGCTGAGCAAGCTGTGAGGGGCAAACCAGGAAACAGTATTTCTTCATGGCCTCTCCTTCTTCCTCAAGTTCCTGTCCTGATAAGAAGACATATAAGGAAAAAATAAACCTGTCTTCCCAAAATTGCTTTTGGTCATGATGTTTATCACAGCAACAGGAACCCTAACTAAGAGATGCTCTGTAACCACTGGCCACAGAGTCACACCCAGCCACACGCACACATGCGCACACTAACTGAAAGCCATCCTTCTGTTCATTCTTTAGCATCACGGGCAGTGGTGGGCGCACACCTTTGATCCCAGCACTTGGGAGGCAGGCGGATTTCTGAGTTCGAGGCCAGCCTGATCTACAGAGTGAGTTCCAGGACAGCCAGGGCTACACAAAGAAATCCTGTCTAAAAAAAAAAAAAAAAAAAAAAAAAAAAAAAAAAAAGGATTGCCTATCAACATCCAGAAGGGGAAGGAGGACAGAGCCATGAATGAGATGCAATGCACATTGAGAAACAAGAGCTACCGCATGAGAGCTGGGTGAGTTCTCTACACGGGATGGTCTGCAATGTCTCAGAGGGAGCAAATTCTTCTTAAACTGGGAGGGCAACCAACCTGGCAGATGGAAGAGCGAGTGCAAAGGGCAGGTGACTGGAAAAAGCCAGCTATGCCACCACAGCAGTAAAGTCACACCGTAGCTAAGCATTTACTCCTTACACAAAGGAAAAATCTGAAGGTCATGGTTTATGTTTTCCAAGATCAGAAGAACAAGTGACTTGATGCTCCCATTTTCTTCTGGAGAAGAAAAATGTCTATTTTCCAAGGTCTTGGTGGTAGCCGTCACTATTTTCTCCTTTAAGTAATTCCTGATTCAGCCAGATATTCCAGTCTAAACTGCAACGTCTTAATTTAGCTTTCAGAGTGTTTCCTCTTGTACTGAGACAGGGTCTCATGCAGCTCGGGATGGGCAGGAGCTGGCTGAGCCTGAGGAGGAGCTGCAACTCCGGATTCTCTGGCTGCCCCTTCTAGACTATTGGGTTATGGCTCTGTGTGCCAGAACCGCAGTTTACAGCAGTGCTGGGAATCCAACCCAATGCCTCTGCCATCTTAGATCAGTTCCACCATCTGAGATCTGTTCACATCCCTTAATGCTTTCAGGCTGCACAGGGGCCTGCCTAATTTCCCTCCTCATTCCTTGTTTTTTTTTTTTTTTTTTATACTTTGCACCCAGATCTTCACAGCATAGAGCCAGTAAAGCCCTTTACTTCCTCCAGCAACCATCACCAACCTTCCGAGACAACAGCACAGAACAGGCACTCTGAGGCGACCTGGTAATCATGGACGGGTGGAGGGTTGCAAGCAGCCGACAGTCGCTGCTCAGAATTTGCTATGAAGCCTTCCTTGGTCAAAGGGATTGAAAGAAATTTTGGCCGTGGCAGGGAATGAGCCCCGATGGTCTAAAAGCTGTGACTCCCCAGAATCCTGCTGGCCCAGTAGCCACTGACGAGGAAGAAAGGGTCCTCTAAATGGTTTCAAGGCTCTTATATTTCCTGATTTCAACTTACAAGACACAGCTGAGACCACAGCTAAGTCCATCAGAGACTGGGGGCTGGGGGGGTGGGGGACTCTTCTCTGAACTCATTGAGTTCTTCTATGGTACTGGTTTAGTTACAATACAATCCTTAGCAGTTTTGGGGAGTGTTAATGTCCCTTGCTTCTCTGCATATTTTCCTTCAAACATTTACTAGGAAGAGTTTTTAAATGCCTGGAATAGGGAGATATTTATAGTTGAGGGTTCTCCCATTGGAGTTGAGGGACGCTTCCAAACACTGCACTGCTTCATGAAAACAAGACTTCTGAAAGGCTGCCACAGACAAGCTCTGGTGTGTGTGTGTGTGTGTGTGTGTGTGTGTGTGTGTGTGTGTGTATGTGTGTGTGTGTGTGTGTATGTGTGTGTTGTTTATTTGTTTTGTTTCTCAATTTAAAAAGGCAATTTTCCTTTAAATCGAGAAAACTAGATAACATCATCCATCTAGTCTCATGGAAGTTTAGAAATGAGAACTGACTGAGAATCAATCAATTTTTCTTCCTTCCTTCCCTCTTTCAGTTTTTCTTTCTCTCTCTCTTTTTTTTTGGGGGGGGG
>JADRCD010218636.1:0-12699 GCA_019843815.1 Montemys delectorum
CCACTCTGGCCTGTCCGTCCCTCTAATTCCCTCATTCTCCATGACTAGAGAGGTGGCGTTGCTGTACAAAGCTGGGAGGACACAAGGCCTAGTGCCAGGAGTCCAGGACAGTGCCACGTTCGTCAAGAACAGCTGTTGCTTTTTTTTTTTTTTTTTTTAAAGTCATTTGTTCATCCATAGGACAAGAAGGCAGGGCAAGAGAGGTTCCTTTTATACAGAAAAGGAAACCTAGACACCTCAGAGAGAGGAAGAGTGTTGAGCTCACAGGGCTGGTAATTCCGGAACTCAAGTCCCTGGACTCCCCTGGTTGCGTGGGGTCTCCAATGCGCATTGGATAGCCGAAATATTGGGCACCCCGACACTCTCTGGCACAACTTTGGAGTTCACTGTGGGGCCTTGGGCAGGTTACCTCCCTCCTTGATTTCTTCTGAAATCGAGGATAGACTTGCCACTTGGAATCCAAAGGATGACACTCAGGAGATCTGGGAGGCCCATGCAGCCTGGGCCTGCATGAGGGGGTTTCGGCAACCTTGGCCTGGCCTGTGTGAGCAGGAAGATTCTTCCTTGTCCTTCCTGGCCAGCTCCAGGAGGCTGATCAACAAGGTTCAGTAAATGGCTCTAGGAAAGGAGTTAAGACCGAGAAGAAATCCAGACCTCAGAAGAGATCTGCCCCTCATCCCTGGGAACCGTAGCAACTCCCGCAAGGAACGAGGCGGAGCCCTGGGCCGCTCCACTTCGCCCGAGTTCCAGCAGATAACTCGAGAGTTCCAGCAGATAACTCGCGGGGTGCAGTCGTTGAGCTCCCTCAGCTCCGGAGGCAGAGTGTGCGCAGTTACCGTATTTCCTCTTTTGCGCCCTAACTTTCTGGAGCACGTAGATCCCACGTGTCCATTGTGTGTGAGAGCATGCTTTCTTTTTACTGGGGGAAAGAGTTCCCTTAGGAGCCGGGAGACCTGAGTTTTTCGGCTTTGTTCTTTTTAGCTCAGCCATTTATCTGTCCATCTCTTCCACCCGAAGACCCAAGAACGCAGTTTCCTGTTGCAGCTTAACGTTTAGTAGGCATCTCAGATTCTATTTACTCAACTTAAAAAACCTGGTCGCCATACTCCACCCCCGTCCTAACCATTTGTCAGTCCTTTTTACCTCAGGAAAGCGCAACCCTTCTTCCCTGTGTCTCCAGAAGATCTTGGGGGTACTTACCAACTCTTCTGCCTTCTGCGGTGCCTTAACATGGTTTATTTTTGCCTCCAGAGTAAGTCCAGAGTTTGCTGTTCCCCGTAGCTACCATATTTCTTGCTTCCTTTCGCTCCTCGGCAGTGCAGGCATGCAGGAGCTAGGGAGGCCAGAAGCAGCTGTCAGGTCTTTGGAGCTGGAGTTATGATAACTCCAGGATTGTGAACCACTCTGTTGGGCCTGGAAACCAAACCTGAGCCTTCTGCAAGAGCAGGAAGTGCTCCTAGCATCCGAACCATCTCTCTAGCTTTTTGTTGTTGTTGTTTTTTCCGAGACAGTTTCTCTGTGTAGCCGTGGCTGTCCTGAACTCAACTCTGTAGATCAGGCTGGCCTCGAACTCAGAAATCCGCCTGCCTCTGCCTCCCAAGTGCTGGGATTAAAGGCGTGCGCCGCCACCGCCCAGCTAAGCTCTTTCTTTTACTAGAGCATGTGCATGAGTTATTGTCCCCAGATCCTGGAGCTAGTTACATGCAGTAGTGAGCCATCCCCCACTGGGTGCTGGGGACTCAAAGAGGGTCCTCTGCAAAAGCAGTCAGTGTGTGCTAATCTTAGGTGTGAGCTAACTCGTCACTCTTCTTTCCTCCTGCCTACCCCCCACCCAGAATCCTCCTTTCCTCCTCTTCCCTCCCTTCCCTTCCCTTCCCTTCCTACTACCCTTGGTCTTTTGTCTCCCAGGCTGATGTTCAAACTAAATATATAACTGAGGATAAGTCCCTGATCCCCCCTCGTCTACCTCCTAAGTGTTAGGATCCCCACGTGTGCTTTGTGCTGTTCTGGGCATGGGCTACAGGGTGGCATGCATGCTGGGCAAGTATTTGATCATACAAGCTACATTCCCAGCAGCCATGTTTTTTGTTTTTGTTTTTGTTTTTGTTTTAAGATTTATTTATGCATACAAGTGCTTTATCTGCATGTACACCTGCATGCCAGAAGAGGGCACCAGATCACATTGTAGAGGTTGTTGGCCACCATGTGGTTGCTGGGAATTGAACTCAGGACCTCTGGAAGAGCAGCCAGTGCTCTTAACTGCTGAACCATTTCTAGTTGTCCCCCTACCCCCAGCCACCATGTTTTCTTGATAGAATATTGTTGTAAACTATTTGATCACACTGTGAGCCTGGAGATTGTGTTATTTACTGGAAAAACCTGGTAGCTGTGATATAGCTCAGCCTTAGCACATAACCCAAGAGCTTTCTGATTGACTACTGCAAACGAGATTAAATAAAGTGAACCATAGGTCAAGAGGTGGAACAAGCAACCAGTGGACAGGAAGTGCACATAGGATTATTAAGAAAGAAAAAACAAACCATGGAGAGTGAGAGGGAGTTAGGAGGACAAATCAACAAAGAGGAAATGGAAGGGAGGGACAGTCAGTTGAAGGAGGCTTTTTCGATACTGCATGATAGTCTCATTACTTCTGGGACATTGGCTGAGGAGGAAGGTCAGCTGGGTGCTCTCTCTGCCTCTCTGAGCTAGCAGGCTTTCACCCTAGCATCTGGCTCCTGAGTCTTCATTGGTAAGATCAAACAATTGAGATTTCGTTTAAAACAACAACAACAACAACAACAACAACAACAACAACAACAGGACATTGCAATCCCCCAACCTGTCTTTGTGCCTTCTTGCTCTCAGATTCATCTTCCACAGAGCAGCAAGGGCTATTTTGAAACCGAGGTCAGGTAATGTTTGTCTTATGAGTAGAGTCCTCCAGTAGCCACTCCTGTAATTCCGCTTTTGTAGCAGGAGGCTCATGTCCTTTGCCCCGCTCTCCTGTGCCAGGGGCATTTATTGCTGTATAGCATGCTGTGTATTTACACACTGAATTCTGTCTTCTCCTTCATGGCACCTTCTCCTTCAGGTGCCACGAATACAGCAGCTTTGATGCCTTAAAAAAAAAAAAAGATGGGGTCTCTCTGGGAGGCAGAGGCAAGCAGATCTCTGAATTTGAAGCCAGCCTGGTCTACACAGTGAGTTTCAGGACAGGAAGGGCTACTCAGAGAAACCCTGTCTTGAAAAACCAATCCTGACTCACAAAAAGAGATGAGTCCTCATGTGTCCAAGGCTGGCCTCTAACTCCCTACCTACTACACAGCCGAGGACGACCTGCCTCTGTCTTCCCAGTAGCTGGGATTTGAGGTGTGTAGCAGCTCTCTTAGTTTTTGTGGTACTGGTGACTGAACACAGGGTTTACTGCATACCTGGGCAGCCATCTGCTGTCTGAGCTCAATGTAAGAGGCTCTGAAAGAAATCTGACCCCACCTGTACCCCCTGCCAGTCTCATGCAAGGAGCTCTAAGGAGATACCTGTTGTTGGGGGTGAATCGGCCACTCACCCTGGCTGCTGCTTGCCTTCTTCATCCGTATAAATGAATCAAACTCCATGTCAGTTGCTTTGAGTGTCTCATGGTGAGAGAAGGTGGTGAGAGAAGATAGCAAACCTGAGACCTTACTTAGCTCTGTGCCCTGTGGACCAGTGCAAAATAGAGTTCTTCCAGGAAGATTGTCCAAAAGGCCTTCCCATCCATCTATCCGCCATCCATCTATCCATCCATGTATCCATTAATGAATCCATGCATGCCTCCATGTATCTACACATCCACTCATCTATGCATTATCCATCCATACATCCATGCATCATGCATCCATTTATGCATCCATCCATGCACGCATGCATCCATGTATCAATCCATTCACCCATGCCTCCATTCATGCATTGTCCATCCAAGCACCCACCCATCAATCCATTCATCCATGTATGCATGCACCCATGCATGCATGCATCAATCCATTTATCCATGCATGCATGCATCAGCCCATCCATTCATTTTCCATCCATCTATCATCCATCCATCAATCCATTTGTCCATGAATCCATCCATCCATCCATCCATCCATCCATCCATCCATCCACACATCATTCATTCAGGCATCCATGCATGCCTCCACGCATGCCTTCATGCATCAGTCCATCATCCATTCATCCATGCATCCATCATCAATTCATTTGCTCATCCATTCACACATTCATCCATGCATGCATGCATGCTTGCTTCCATCCTTCCACGAATGCATGCTTGCGTCCATCTATCTCTTCTGTAGTGGCTCAGCCTGGTGTAAGTTCCTGAAGGAGGCTAAGACATCAGAAGGAGACTTGGGCCGGCAGTCAGGAGACGCAGGCTATCAGGCTATCAGCAGCTCTGCTAGAGGTTGGTCATGTGATCCTATGTGAGGCTTGGACCTCTGGAACCTCAGTTCTCCCAACTCTAAAGGATAGGTCGTTCTGGCCTACCCCATGGCCTAGTGAATCAGACAGTCAAAGAACACTTGACAGGACTCACCTTACAAAGCATTTAAGTAAGGACAGGAAGAAACACTTAAAGCCAAGTCTCTGTCCTTCAAGAGCTTAGAATACAGTCTCTGTGGCTTAGAGCCCCTTTCCTGGGTTCCCTAACCTCTGATTTCAGTCTGGCTCTCCTGACCCCACACAATCAAATGATAATGCCCCTTGTGGCACCTCGTGGAACAACAGTACTCTTTGCCTAAATAAGACTTCCTGAACTGGAGGAAGCCAAAATGACAAGCCTGGGAAGGGAAGCAGGTCCTCGCAGAGAGTCTCATGCTAAAAGGGCTGTGGGCCTTCCTACATAGACCTGGCAGTGTGCAAACACCCCTGTCCCCCCTGTGCCAGGGGCCTCTAAGGACGGCTATGATAAGCCTCTCCCAGGGCAGGGCTTCCTCAAAGCCAGGGACAGGTGAATGCTAAACTTCTGACCTAATTTCAGTCACCCCACCCCATCTACATCAACACTGGAGACAGACAAAGCGCCTGGATTATTGACTCCCACCTTGTCCTTCATCCTCCTTCTTTTTGAAACAGTCTCATATAGCCCAGGCTGGCCCTGAACTCACTATATAGCCAAGAACCTCTGATTCAAGTTCTGGAATTGAATTTGTGCACCACCACTCCAGGGTTTTGCAGTGTATAGAATGGAACCCAGGGCTTCATGGATGTTAGGCAAGCACTCCAGGAACTGAGCTGTATCCCAGCCTTTCCTGGATTTTCTCTTCTTACTGCCCACAAACACAAGAGAGACAATGGATATGCAAGTGACCCAATTCAAAGCGGCCACTGAAATTCAAGGGGAGTGTGTGTGTGTGTGTGTGTGTCCACATGTCTTCCCAGATAACTACCCTGACATCTGAGTCCATGACTACCATCACAGGACAGCCAATTTTAGCAGCTTGCCCATGTCTCTGGACTATGTATGTGTTATAGTTGCTAGTGTGTAGTACTTTATCTGCAATTCTATGGTTTTTTTGGGGGGGGGCGGTTTCAAGACAGGGTTTCTCTGTTTAGCCCTGGCTGTCCTGGAACTCACTTTGTAGACCAGGCTGGCCTCGAACTCAGAAATCTGCGTGTCTCTGCCTCTCAAGTGCTGGGATTAAAGGCATGTGCCAACGCCTGGCCTTTTTTTTTTTTTTTTTTTTAAACCAGGACAATGAATTTAGTCCTTATCGCTATAATGGATTTTGGCTCGTTTTGGAAACAGTGAATCCCCAAAGGTTAAGCACAATGGATGTACTCAGGACTGGAAAAAACATTACAGAAAGACTGGTGTAGTGTATGCAGAAGGTGCTCACTGGCTGCATCTCCTGTCTAGAAAACTGCCTTGTTGGGACTGAGCTGATTTTAAGAGGAACTCTCCCTAGTCGGTGGCTGCTTCCTCATGTGGGGAGACTTCCCCTCTGCTTTCCTTGGGTCCTGAAGTATGGAGGATCCTTGGTTGTGTTTTAGAAAAAGGAAGAGGTAAGGTGTGGGCTCAGTGTAGCAGCAGAAGAGGAAGCCAAGCCAGTTTGGGCCGCGTTAGTCATACAGGCCTGAGCAGAGAGGCTTCTGAATATTCTTTTGGCTGCTGGTTGGTGGAACCTCAACTCTCTGATCATGCCAGTGAGCTTGAGGGTCACTGCTGTCATTCTGTCCTTGTCACATAAGTGTGAGGAATAGGTAGATGAATGAACCCTGAGATCAGGGGTTGGGGAATTTCCCAGGCACCATAAAGCCTAGCACTGAATAGATCAGAAGGTAACCACATGCAGGCTCTGGGAATAGACTGCCTGGACTCATGTGGCAGCTTCCATCCTGATAGATCTGTGACACTGGTGTCACCAGTCTGAGTGACATTCTCCATTTTACTAAAAAAATTCTCCATGTTAGTAAAATGGAGGATGTCCCTACTCAAACATTGTTGAAGGCGTTAGGTGAATAGCTTGTTTAAAGTGCTTGGGATAATACCTGGTGGTTAGTAAATGCTCAATAGACCCCAAACACTGTCTAGTCTCAGAAAAGGACTGTCTGTCTGAGTTGGGTGAGTTTACAAGGTCAGTTCATAGACAAAGGTACTTAGAGACTAAAATCTCTGTTGCTGTAATGTTGTTCTATGGCTCTGGGGTTGTCTTCTGAGTCTAGAGCAGGACATGAAGCCCAGAGGAATATCATATTGGATGGAGGTCTTGCTCAAACCTTAGTTTCCAAGGGAGGTATTTCAGGATGATGTCTTGCAGCGTCCCAGGGTCATAGGTTGTTCTTCCCGTTGAGGAAAGAGCATCTTCTATGGACAAATGATAAGCTGGGGAAAGCTCCTGGCCTGTCATGTTTACTGAGCTGCATTGACTTATGACTGGATGCGGAGATCTGGCTGCAGGCAATTGCCTAAATCATTTAGGGATTGACAGGGAAGGGAGGGAGGGGACATGGGGAGCTGGAGGGAGAATGTTCCTGTAATTCTTCGGTCTGAGGTACATTAAGGAGCCATAAGCCATGTCGAGAGCTTGAATTACATTAGGGAGATTATTCTGTTACAGTCCATAATCCTGGGTAATATACCATCATGCTGCGCACCTGCTGTGATAAATCTCACCTGTAATGGCCTGACCCTGGGGACCCAGGGACGCCAGGGCAGCTGGCAGGGGCTGTCAGAGAGGACAGAGAGACACCTGTGAGCCCTGGAGTCCTCCTGACTCATCTCCGGGCATTGTATGCTGGGAGGGAACACAGAACCCCAAGCTTCTTCAGTCTGCATCTCAGACTTACAACCCCAGTCACCACCCCAGGACTCCTGTTCAGACTCGCCAGACTCTTCTTAGTGCATCCTCCCCCTAATCTCTGCAAAGGTGTCCTGACAATGTCCACAGAGACCTCTTTGAGAGGACAGTAAAGTCTTCATTTTGGAATGGATGCATCATTGGCCATCTATGGACTCACCAAAGTTTTTAAAATGTTTCTCTTGCTAGACTTCAGATCAGGGACCGTGATGACAGCCACTCTAGGGTTCTGTCCTAGGTCACTCACAAGTCTGGCCTCATTTGTCATGAGTTGTTACACCTCTAGAGTGTGATTTTGTTTTATACAGAGAATCACCGCAAATTCAAAGGGTAACTCTCCTTATGTGTCTTTACTAAAGGCTGGGCCCTGGAGTGTTGCAGATTCACCCTCTACATTTCTAGGAGCTGGCCTTGACCAGATCATTCTCAGCTTTGCCTCTTAGCTTATTTCCAGTTTCAGGGAGACCCTGCAGGAATGAGGTCCTGTTGTATGTTTCTGTGTGACACCCTGAGTTCTACCTACACCTGATCCTGCTTCTGTGTGTGCCATTATGTAGGAATACATAGAGGACACATTTGGGGACCTCTGGATTGGTTGTGGAATGGTTATCATAGCTACCACGTGTCAATCACACCCTAAGTGTCAAGCACTGGGCTATGCTTGCCCCTGTTCTACCTTATTTACCCCTGTACAGTTTTAGGGGGTAGGAACTATATTATTTCTAGTTTATATAAGTTTAAGGCAGGGCCTAGAACTCAAGGTCCTCTTGCCAGGGGCTGAGAAGATGAGACAACTCAGAGGTACACAGGCATGAGGACATGGAGTTTGGATCTCTAGAACCCACAGAAATGCCAGGTGGGCGTGCCAATGTGCCTGCGAAAGCCCAGCATTAGGAAGTGGAGACCCAAAGCAAGCTGGCTCACAAAATCACCTATATCAGTGGGCTCTGAGTTTGAGAGATTCTACCTGAATGAATAGTTTCAGCTCTAGGCCTTCAAGATACCCCCACACATGTCCATCTCTCTCTCACACGTATGTGTGACCACTGTATGCAAACATGCATGCACATACAAGAACATGGGGAGAGAAAATCCTCTTGCGTCCATCTCCTAAGCACAGCACCTTGTCTAGTTTCATGCTGACTTCTGTGGTGAGCACCTGGCTGTGTGTGGGCTGCCTCCTCAGCTTCTCCTTGCCTGGCAGCTTCTCCTTGACCCTGCCCCTGTAGCTTTTCTCATACTTGCAGCTGGCCAGTTGTCTCCAGTATCTTTCCTTGCATCCACCTTGTTTCCAGGTTTGAGAGGTCCTCTGTGTTCCACATCTCTCACTGTGGATTCCTCCCTCTTGTTCCCAAGTCTCCCCCAGAGATAGAAACTACAGCAGTTGGATAAACCACACATCTATTTACTTCATTCACTCATGAATCTTGGGAGGGCTAGCAGATGAGCTCATTCAGTAGTTTTTAAACCAGAACGCACTTTAAATTATTTACATTTATTTTTATGTGTATGTGTGTCATGTGTGTGTGCATACTGTGTGTGTGTGTGTGTGTGTGTGCTGTAGGAGGAAGCTTTATGTGTGTTTGTGTGTGTGCTGTGTGAGGTGGCTGTGTGTATACCATGTGCATTCATGAACCTGTGGAACAAAAGAGGCTATTCAGATTCCTGAAACTGGATTTACAGATGGTTGTGAGCCACCATGTGGTGCTAAAAACTGAATCCAGATCTTCTGCAAGAGCAGTAAGTGTTCTTAACCCCAGAGTACTCCCCTATTAAAAGATTTTAAAAAGTGTGTGTCTGTATGTATGTACGTGTGTGTGTGTGTGTGTGTGTGTGTGTGTGTGTGTGTGTGCCATGTATGTTTAGGTACCTGTGAAAGCTGGAAGAGGGCACTGGATCCCTGGAGTTGGAGTTGCAGGCAGCTGTGAGTCTCCTGACATGGGTGCTGGGAATCAAACTCTGTGGAAGAGCAGCAGGCTCTCCTAACTGCTGAGCCATCTCTAGTCCCTGGAAATCAGACTCACAGTGGTGTCCAGACTCTGGGCTTTTAGCTTTCTCCCCACCCACTGAGCTCCCCTGATGTAGACTCACTGGGAACAGCTGGAAAGCAGGTGCCCCATCCTACTGTGGTGTGCAGCATGACACAGATGTTTCAGAATAAGAACAGCTGTCTTGCTTGTCAGCAGCGGTTCCCAGGCACCCTCTTTACAGACCTTGCTGCGCTTCCATCAGTAACCGAGGGCACACTGTCATAGTAATTCATTGTTTCCATGCTTTGAGTGGCAGGGACACTTGACTCCTAATCCCTACTATGGACCTGCAGGACCTTGGGCTAGTCACCCTCATAGGTCTTACATGAGAATAGCAAGTCTGTTGGTGTGGGTCTCCTACTGCTATATAAAAACCCCATCCCAAACCTGAGTGAAGGGCTACACACCAATATGCCTTGCACTGTGAAAGCAAGACAGGGCCATCAAAGGTCAGGGTCATTCTTGACTACATAGTGATTTTGAGCCCAGCCTGGGCTACATGAGACCCTGCCTCACCTCTCCCTCTTGTAAAAAAAAAAAAAAAATCCTACCCAAAACAGATTTTAAAATGAACCATTGTACCCTCTTGTCCTGGGCACAGCTGGCTTGGCTGGGAGGGTCCTCTCTGGTTGTCCTTGCCATTTCCGGGCAGAAGATGAAGTGGTCTTGTGTAGGACTGACTGAGGTGCTGGCCCGGCTCTGCTTCTCTGGGCATCCCTAAGGCCTCTCCTCTCGTCATTCTCTTTAGCCCCCCATAGTCTGTGTAGCTGAAGAGTGCTCGAGGCCCTGCTGTCCAACACCCCCTACACCACACAGGGTGGCTCAGCATTGTAGTCAGTATTTGGCAGGGAGAGTCAGGAGGATCAGAAGTTCAGAAGTTCACCCTCTGCTACAAAGTAAGTTTGAAGCTACCTGGGCTATGGGAGACCCTGTCTCAAGAAAGAAACTGGTTTGCTAACTAACTGAGTTATCTTGGGCAGTAATGGAACTCCACAGTGTAACTCCATGTAGTAAGTATTCTCATGTTACCTGGGGCCATTTTTCTTTCTACTCAGGTAGAAAGAAAAGGTGGGGATGGGGGTGGAGTCACTCGTGGCAAACACCCTTTGTACACCTGATAATAAACAACATGGTTCTGAAGATAAAAACAAACACAGGCAGGGAACAAGTTCAAGGCATTGAGCAATCGGGGAGTCCAGGAGAGGTGCTGATAACAGGTCCTTGAGAAAGTCGGAGGGCAAAGAACCTGGATGTGGGGCAGGGGCCAGAGAAAGCCTCAAGAAGTGAGGGGGTACCCTCAAGGGGCAGGGCATGTAATGGCCAGGCATGGGTACAGGAGAGGTTTCAGACCCTAACTCTGCCTATTTCCGGGTTCCACGTATTTTTCAAAAGGCTCAAATAATGAGTTTACTGCCCAGAGAGGAGATGGTAAAACAGGCTATTGCAACACTACAGGCTTGAGCTGGGGATGTCTCCAGCTAGCAATGAGGGAGGTGAGAGCAGGCGGAGAAGGTGGGCATTTCTCAGGATTTACAGCATTTGACATATCACTGCCGTGTACAAAATTTATTGCCCGAAAATCATGCACTTGATTTATAGAAAGAAAAAAAAAGACCACAGCAAGCATCTCACAATGTTTTAAGGAAGTTTATGATTTTATAGTGAGCTGTGTTTATCCAAAGCTGTCCTCTGAGCTACAGGGTAGCCATGCTTATGGAGCCGCACCTTGGGTCCCTTCCACCTATCATGGCCGGCAGGGTCTGCCCTGGCTCCCTCCCTCTGGAGCAGGCTAGGTCCCATGTTCAGGGAGGAATGGAGAAAGCAAGCAGAGACGGATGCACACAGTCTGCATAACCTAAGGAGTGGGCTGGTTTCCACCTGGTCTCTCCTGCCTGAAGGACCGATTCTGGGAATGTGGCTCAAAGTAGGCTTCAGGCCCAGAAGGACAGACTGTGAATAGGGACCTAGAGCTTCTTGTGTTTGTGTGCATCCATGCATACGTGTGTGTGTGTGTGTGTGTGTGTGTGTGTGAGAGAGAGAGAGAGAGAGAGAGAGAGAGAGAGAGAAGAATGCATTCAGGAATATGTGAGACAGAGCTTGTTTGAATGAGCATGTGTGTGTGTATGTGTGCGTGTGTGAGAGTGTGTGTGTGTTAATGTATGAATGTGTGCACATGTGTGTGAGTGTGTGCAAGTGTACATGTGTGTGATGGAGTCTGTGAGAGTGTGATGAAGAGAAAAGAGGGAGGCCATCTGTCTGTTTTCTCCCAGGAACGGCTGTCTCTTTAAGTTAGTAAAGGCACATCAGCAAGAGAAAGGAACAAGATAAATGATTGGCTCACACAGTGGCCTGTGAGTCACTCGTTTTCTATTTTTCTGTCAAATTTTCTAGTTTTTTCAAATATGTTGCTCTCGTTATCTCTCCATCTCTCACTTTCTCTCATATCCTTCCTTTTCACCTTAATTCAGAGCCATTGATTTTTGGTCTTCATGTACCATGTGTTACACATATGTCAGTGTACCATGTGTTACACGTATGTCAGTGTGCTATGTGCTGCATGTATGTCAGTGTACCATGTATTACACGTATGTCAGTATGCTATGTGCTGCATGTATGTCAGTGTACCATGTGTTACACGTATGTCAGTGTGCTATGCGCTGCGTGTAAGTCAGTGTACCATATGCATGCCTAGCTCTGGTGGAGGCCTGAAGCGGGAGTCGGGTCCCTGGGGATATATGTGTAGATGGCTGGGCGCCTCCATGTGGGCCCTGGGATTTGAATCTCGGTCCTCTGGAAAAGCCGATGGTGCTTCTGACTCCTCAGCCATCTCTCCAGCCTCTTCTGCCTTTTTTCTTTGAGACAGGCTGGCCTCGAACTGGTGATCCTCCTGCTTCAGCCTCACCAACGTGGGATGATAGACACGTGGTCATGTTTCTGGCTTTCTGCTGTGTTTTCTTCCTGTCTCTTGCAAATCTGTATATATATATTTACACATATATATCTGTACATGACATATGTTAAAAAGAAGTATACAATATGATGTATATTTATATATTCTTTTAAATATATGTACATATATTTGTTTATTTTAGTTTAGGCCTGCATGTATGTATGTGCGTCATCTGCTTACCATACTCATAGAGGCCAGAAGAGGGCATCAGATACCCTGGAAATGGAGTTATGAATGGTGTGAACCACCATGTGGATACTGGGAACTGAACCCAGGTACGCTGTAAGAACAGAAAGTGCTCTTAACTGCTGGACTCTAATATTCATTCATTATCCACCCATCCATCCATCCATCCATCCATCCATCCATCCATCCATCCATCCAT
>JADRCD010218637.1:0-14753 GCA_019843815.1 Montemys delectorum
AAAAAAAAACCTTTTGTTTGAGTTTCAGGAAAGTCAAAAACAGCAAGCAGTTGCCTATAGAATGAGTCTAGAAGAGAAGTCAGTGTGTAACCCCACTGTCATCAAAGACAGTAGAAAAGGGTTTGTAATAGATATTCACATCTGCTGCTTTGGACACTCTAATTCATCCTAAGGATGTTTGCTGTGTCAGGCTTTGTTCTAGACAAAGAAGCTGAGTCTTATAAAGGTTTGCAAATAGACCATATTTATCATGGTTAACTTTACTCATTAAAACACCTCTCTGTTTCATAGGCAGTATGACTACCAGGGACAGTATGTGATGAAAGACTTCACCAGGCTTTTCATGGTGAACTCTTACTGTGCAATGGACAATAAGATGTGTTTCCTACCCAAACTCTGTCCAGAAGGCATAGCTGATACAATGTCCTCTGGACACAGTGCAGATGTGATGGTTACAAGTCTCTAGATTTGGAATGTTTGTGCTGAAATATCAGTTCCTTCCATACATGGCAAACAACTTTCTTAGCCTTCTCAAGCCTCTTCGTTCCTCTCTACAGTAGAGTTACTGCTCTTTCTTCTACTATTGGGTCCTCCTAATAATTGTACAGCAAGTACTCAGTGTGGTATCAGATGCTAAAAGAGTTTAATAAGTTTTAAACACTGTCGTTGGGATGGTAATACACCAATAGCATGATTAGATGACCCAATTTTTAATTTAATGCTTATGTTCTAAGCTCAGTTGAGCATATTCTATTAATTCTACTTGCCTCCAAATGCCAGGATAGTTTCCTACTGGAATTTATCAAAAATATTATTAAACAAAATTATGCTATTTTAATTCTTTGGTACTTACTAAAAATGTTTTAGAAATTATGAAATTTGGATTATTTCAATTTGCAAGATTTCAGAAATTTAAGTTAATGGTCATATAATTTTGACATAGAAAGACTTACTTTTTTTCATTCCAACTCCAAAGAAATTGTGTTGAATTCATAAATATCTCAACTGTTACAGATTTATACAATGATATAGCAGAATTATAATAAATATGTTTAAAGCAGGTAAATGCATCTTACATTTTCTAGGATAAATACCTATACATATATCTACTTGAAGCATATATTCTACTGTCCATTTAGATAACTATTGCTTTAAATTATTTTAATATATTCATTTACAAAATAGTTGTCTTCTTTAGTTGCTTTCAATCTCATCTCAAAATGATCTGTCAATCACAAATATAAGAAGAATGTTGGGGCATACAATGACCTCTGAATATTAAGCAAGTAGAACTACAGGCTCTTATCCTAACTGTATCTTATGGCTCAAATTATTTTTATGGATAGAAGTTAGTTCATATTTAATGAGAGTCTAATATAAAAATGAGACTCCTGAATCACAACCAAAAGAAGATAAAATATTGTATTGTTTACATACTGTGACTGCTTGAGATAAATCTCTATTTCTCTCTTTTCCAGGTCGAGTTTTAGCTCAGGCGAGTGCCAACGGGATTATCCATTTACTGGATCTTAAATCTGGGCAAATTCACAAACTGGTTGGCCATGAGAGTGAAGTGCACAGTGTGGTATTTTCCCACCTTGGGGAAAATCTGTATTCTGGAGGTTCTGACGGCACCATTCGATTGTGGATCTGATCAGCAATAGGATACCCTGATGCAAAGGGCATTCGCTCTAAGGTTTAAAAGTGCTTCATATAATCTGCTCACAAGCCAGCAAGTAACTGGTTAAAATAACCAATAAATAAAATATTTGTTTTAAAACAAGCTTTGGGTAAATACTATATGGCCCATACTATTACAAATAAAAATTATAACTTTTTGTTCATTTATCTGTCTGTGTTTTGTTGGTTTTGGTTTTTTTTTCACCCAGAATCTTTCACTTTCCTATTTGGTTATGAATTTAGAGACAGGGCATCCTTGCTAGGAGGTTGGAAGAAACAGCTTTACAATGACGCCTAATGACAGACTAGATGAATTACAAGACATTGATTTTTAACGTTAGAGAACAAACTGCAGGAAAACGCGGCTACTTTTTTTTTTTTTTTTCATCAAACCTGAGCTGCAGAAGACCGAAAGTTGAATTATGTATAGCACAAGGAAAATCTTTCTATATCCAGCGGATCAAATAGAGTTCGAAAGCATACATTTTCACAGATTCTTTGACAATGAGTATGCTTTATCTATTAGTAATAACCAACGACTGCAGATGGCTTAAATCTAAAGGCAAGTCCTCGGAACTTCCATCTCTGCAGCCCATGCAAGAAAGCATTAGGTTAAATTACATCTTTCTAATTTTTATTGTGATTTAAATGCAAATAAGTATCTTGCATGCAGAAACTCCCCCCACCCCACCCCCACACACACCCCATGCTCGCTCGCATCAGCTGTATCAAGTGACTGCCTTAGACAACACTACAGCCTGGTCCGCGGGAAGCAGCTGGGGGTTTCGACCAAGCTGGGCTCAGAAGCCAGTTGCTGGCGCTGTCCGTGGTGCTGAGGAATTCCCGGCTGCCGGCAGGATGAGCTCCGAATCAGCAGTCTGCAAACTGCTCACAGCGATGCCAAACCCCAGTTAAAGTTGCGCCTTTGCTTCACATCCACAGTTAGAATCTTCTGGTGTGTGAGGAGGGATTCAGTCAACATACTGTGGACGATGCTGATGCTTCTGCTGGTGGAGTGGGCTTTAAGCTTCAGTATGCTGTTTCTGTTTGTGATCCTCAGAGCCTAGCCAAGTCACCTCTACTGCCGTAGCAAACACTGTGTAAGTGAACTCATGTGTGGAGGAGGCGTAATCAGCCAGGAAATTTCATAGAAGGATCTAAGAAAATGCTAAAAATAAGTTCAACATGATTCTGCTACCGGGGTCCGGATTTCCACAGGACCAGCATTGCTTCTTGCTTTGAATTCTGAAGACAGGTCCAAAGCATATTTCTTATGTGTGTCTGCTGTGTTTCTCTCTGGAAGGGTGGGAGACTGCTTCTTGCCTGTGTTTTGAAATGGGAAATAGAAAGGATGGATTGCCTTTAATTCATGCCTGAAAATGCATTCTTTGGGTGACTAAAGAGGACCGGCTTACCTAAGAGATACCTGACCTTTAAGTTCAGATTGGTCTGTGACCCCCAGCACCACCATTAACCTCAGAGTGACTAGGTAAGTGAATCTTATGACATGAGTTGTGTTTGCTTTCTCAGAGAAATAGATGCAGTCATTTTAAATCATATGTAGCAATACAGGGAGGAGGTAAAGTTTAGCTGGGAAGTGATCCTCAGTTTAGCAGTGTTTGCATTCTGATTAAAAATCTTCAGATAATGGTGTGGTTATATTCCTCTAACCTCCCTATTTTTAAAGAGCATTCTAAATGGTACTACAACATATTTATTATAATGAAGGCTCTTTTAAAAATAGCCTAGTAACTTTGTTTCATTAAAAAGACACATATTCCTCATAATAAAAGCATGCTTAACGTTAATATGAAGCAAAAACCCCACCCTTATTTTTATCTTTCAGTTTACATTTACTATAACCTTGCACATTAATGCCTACCTGTGGCTTACAAAATGATTCTTTTCTGTCTGGGTCATTTTAAAGCAGAATCCTGTGTGTATTTTACATGGTATTTCTTGCATGCATTGATAGCTGCCACTGGACATTGTGAGGAGGCACGGTAGCTTCCTTGTCTTGCAAGATAAACTTTCTATCTATGTGAGAAGTGCATAGATGTATGCTTTAATTAGTAAAACATATATATGCCTTTCCAGAAGCTTCTACCCTGTTTGTGGCCTCTGTAGTAATTTAGAAGAATAAAAATGCTTTGTCAAAGGGAGCTTCCAGCTTCTCAAGTAGAATTGTAGGTTTGCATTTTCTTGTTCTGTCATGACTCATTATTTTTGACATATTTTAAGAGAAATCTATTTCCTTTATCATTACCCCAAAGGAATTCACCCAAAAGGAATTCTAATATCAGAGAATATTGGAAGAATACTAATATCAACCTTGTCTAAAAAGAGAACGTGAATACATTGCCTTCCATTTTACTATTACTCTAATTTGCATATCTAACTTAAGATGCAAATATATTCTAAGAGTTTCTGAAGTTTCCTAACATCATCTTCATCACATTTAATTATCATAGTTGTATGCTATCCTGAAAAGAAGCATTTTTCACTGTTTTTAGTATACTTTGTAAATAAAACATTGAATGAAATTTAGACATCTTAAAATGCTCTACATACAATCTTAGTGATATTGGCAGAGAGCCAATAGCATTTAAATGATGAATTAAATATTTTTAAAATATTCCTTATCTATCCCTCTCCAAAATTATAGTTTCCCCAGAACCTTGACATAAGTTAGTACACTAAACATTCAAAGGAAACCTCATTACCAATAGTTACTACCAAATGCTAACCCTCAGGAAGCCTACAACAGTAATTGCTACCCAGATTATAAGGCATACAGTCTCTGAATGTCCATGCTTCATTATTAAGAAACTTCCACAGAAAGTTTTTTTCCTGACATCTGTCTAAACTAAGTGAATGCAAATATTCTTATCATTTCAAATGAGTTATATTTTCAGTAAATTGTGAATGTTATTTATATTACATGAAAGGAATCAACTTCAAATCTGACATGATTATTAGATCTTCATAGTTATAAAAAGTTGTAGATATATCTTTCCTGCCCACTAGGAGCTTACTTCCTACATAAAAATAATGATGTTTAACAAGAATATAAATAACTGTCTTTAACAAGTCCATATAAATAAATTTTTGTATCATTTAGGTATATTTTCTCTTACTCACCATGATTTATTGTGCTATTTTTTATATTCAGCGTGTTCCACAATCCAGAATATGGGCATGAGAAAGAAAGCTTTTATACTGGATCCATCTCATTTAAACTTGCATCCAACTGCTTTTTTAAAAAATTCCTTTGCTTTTAGAATTTACTGCTTGACTATAATCTCTTGTTTTTACGCAGATTACTATAACATCTACATTCTATTACTGACTCATCCAGTTCAAAAAAAACTAGGGATGTAATTTCAAATATCCTTGAACTAGATATTAGTAACTACTTGCAATCACCCTTTAAGACTTAGTAAAACCACTTCTTACAATGTATAAAGAGCCAAACCATTGAAACTCAAAGGAAAATTACAACCTGAAGGCCCTTAAGTAAAATAACTCCATAAGTGAACTTCATTGAAACATATATTGCCAAAGTCCACTATTCAAACTTTACAATAAAGTATAGACAGTTGGATGAACTTAATTGATTTGAAGTCTCAGTGTCTCCCAAACTGAATCCATAAAAATGATTTAAAAGCATGGGCTTAACTGCATCTTTATTCTCCTTTATATGTCAAATTATCTTTTAAATATTTATTTTCAGCCCACCCCTCTTGCATTCCCATGGAAGGAGCTGTGTGTGTTTAATATTAGGAGAACATCCAGAAGTCTGTGAGGAGGGGGATGGCTCTTCATATTCATGAAGCTTGCATACTTCTATTGGTCATCCCTGGATTGGTCACCTCTGCTGCCATCAGTCACGAAGACTATCCTGCTGATGAAGGTGACCAGGCTTCCAGTAATGACAATCTGATCTTTGATGACTATCGAGGGAAAGGGTGTGTGGATGACAGCGGCTTTGTGTACAAGTTGGGAGAACGGTTTTTCCCGGGGCATTCCAACTGTCCGTGTGTCTGTGCCCTAGATGGACCTGTCTGTGACCAGCCGGAATGCCCTAAAATTCATCCGAAATGTACAAAGGTGGAACACAATGGATGCTGTCCCGAATGTAAAGAAGTGAAAAACTTTTGTGAATATCATGGGAAAAATTACAAAATCTTGGAGGAATTTAAGGTATGAGCTACCCTCCATATTTATTGAATTCTAATTTTTACTATAACATGTTTAGCAGATATATTAGAAGCAAATCTAGAGAGCATATAATTATATGACTCTATGCTCATAAGTAGCACCATGGTTGACAGAAAATGCTGTTGGTTCATTGGTCAATATTTCACAGTAATTTTTTCAGAAATGTTTAATATCTTCTCATTTTTAATACTCAAAAACATTCTGTGTTTTTACAAAATACATTTTGAAGACTGATGGTTTGGAGGATGCATCTGTTAAATTAATTTTCATATTGTTAGTTTTCTGGCTTATTGGTCTGCATTGGGAGCCATTTACCAATGGCCTTGACATATTTGTTTACTGTGTAGACATGTACATGCTACAGAAAAGCACCCAGAGCTGTGATCTCTACATCAAGAAAAATCATTGGGCCTACTTGTTATAGAGCAGGGTTCAGCTCTCTGCTCATCGGATGTTTTACTCACAGGACTTCATTGATAACTGAATTTTTATCATGGCCTTCAAAAGAGAGAAGTCAACTTTTCAATTACATGACACTTCTTTCATCCTTCATGTCTTATTTTCAAATAACATAGAGTTGGCTTCTATTTCTTCCAGAGTTCTCTTTTATCTGATGGCTAATTTTAATTAGAATGTCCTACAAGCCATATGAGTCCCAGGACCATGAATTAATTTATCAAGAATATCTTAGTTAAGTGTATTGACAGTTTGTGTCTTGGAGTATCTTTCATGCTAAAAGCTTAATATGAGAGGATCTTATTTTATCAAAGTTCTGTGACATAGGGTTTATAGCATTACAGGTAAAAAAAAAAAAAAAAAAAAAAAAAAAAAAAAAACCAGTTACACTTGGTTCTAAGTTCACTTGTTTAAATTTGGAAAAGAATGTTCAGGTTTTCGACCTGACCTAACTACTCTTTCTACAAAGTAAAATGGTGGCAGGAATTAGCATATGGTAGAAAGGTTTGAAGTGTCATCATTCTGGAGTTTGGAGTGTGGCTGTTTTATTGTATTCATTCCATTCTGGGCCGTGGATTCAAGCTCGTTCCAGTTTATACAGGAATGCCTGGTTTTTCTTTTCATTTTGTACCACAATCTACTGCCAATAAGGAAAAAAGGGTTTTAATGCTTAGATCAACTTTGTTAAACATAAGTATTATGCTATAGATTTTTCTTTTATGTATTGTAAAATTTTGTTGTGCAATTATTAAGACGTAAAAGCTAGAGACTTAGTAAAGCTACCCTGACACCAAGTGACAGTTAACAGCATACTATCATATAGTGACTAATGACAATATGGCCTTTAAAATATTGTATACACTTTTGCACAAGCTCTTTTCACTTCCCGGTAGTGAAGGTAAATATATAGTACTTAACACATTATAGTTTGTAGAGCCAGGAACAAAATCTGTGGCAATCTCTATCTAATGTGCACATATATCTAGAGTAGAATTTTTCTGGAAAGAATACCTAGCTCAAACTGCAATCACAGGAGATAGTTTTTTATAGATAAAATTTGGCAATCAGCATTTAATAAATAAAACAATAGATAGTGTGGTTTATGAATGTAGTCAACTTACCCTTAAAATGCTATAGTTTCCCCCCTCTACATACTAGATTTGCTTACACAATAATATAACTTTGAGAACTAGAGAGATTCTACAGTGGTTAGGAGCACCATCTGCTCTTCCAGAGGATCTGAATTTGATTTCCAGCACCTACATGGCAGCTCACCATCTGTACCTCCAATCTCAGGGTATCCAGTACCCTCTTCTGGCCTCCTCAAGTACCAGGTATGAATGTGGTACACTAGCACACATGAGGTCAACACTCATGCACATAATAAATAAAAATGTTAAATGGTACCATCTCAGACAACACAATATATATGAAAAAATTAATTATTCTTGTGCTTCTTGCTAGAGCCCCAACATAGTATAATTCTTAATGTAACATCCCTTAGTAGCAAAACACTTATTTCTGTCAAAGGATTATTAAATATATATATATATATATATATTTTAAATTTCTCTTTATCACAAACACATGGACACAGAAAGTTGTAGATATTATCTAAAACAAATTTGTTAGAATGTGGAACTAAGAACAAGAAAGTTTGTTACCTTTCCCACAAAGTCATCCATTTGTTTAGCCTGTTTCTTAATACTGCTTTCTTGGAATTAAATCTATTCAACTTCCCAAAGCACTTTTGTATCAAGGTCAGAAACAGCTGGATTTGAAGCCCTAATTCCTCAGTGAGGTGTAAGATCTGACACACAATAGTAAGACTAGAAGGTAGCCATTGTAATGATTAGTTCCCTTGTAAAGAGATGCTAAAAAAATATTTAATGAATTCATTAGGCACAGGAGAATGAGAACATTTGAGTTGAATAAAGAGTTCTCCATCCTCTGTCATTTTCAAATATACAGGTATTTACTCTAGTTTCTAAATTTTCTGAGTTTTTAACTTATATTTTATAATTAAAAGTTCAACTTTAAAATAATTTCAGATGAAGGAATTTAATATCTTCTATAAATGTTGTACTTGTCTGTAAGAACTATACAACTAAACAAACACTAGCCAAATCCTGTCATCTTCACATTCCCAACTTCCTCGCCAGGAACAAGTAACCAATATCTAAAGATTCACGAAACTTCCTAGTAATGCTACTGATACATCACTAAGGTTGTTATGATATGAGAAATTCTTGACAATAATATATTCATCCAAAGAGCATTTGTTGTACCATTTCCTATTTAAGATACTATAGATTCACTTGTTTTGGAAATCAAGGCATCCGGAAGTTAATGTGCTAACAAGAAAGGCATGATTAATGTACAACTCAAATAAAAAGAAAAGCAGTCAAAATTGAGTTAATGGACTAAGAGTGCTGGCATACACTTGCAATCTAAGTATTTTCAAATGGGAGACAAGGGGATCACGGGTTCACAAGGCCAGCCTCAGCCACATAGCAAGACCCTAATTTACAAAATAGAAAGGACGTTTTCATTTATGACTACAGTGCCAGTATCTGCCCAAGACTTAGGATGTGAAATGCTTATCAACACAGCATGAGGCTTGCCCCCCTCCTACCAAAAATCTTCTTTTTTCAAGATGGTCATTGTTGGTGCTGTCTTTTAAAATGATCAAAGTTGATATGGGGATATCAAAATTCCAAAAGAGAAACTTCTGGAGCAGGACAGAGACTGGGAAGAGCAAGGCCTGAAGAAGATGTAATGGTGTGAATAACAAGAGGCTGGATCTGAGACTGTGGTGTGTGCTAATGTTAGGTGAAAGCAACTAGAGCAGTGGTCCTCAAGGTTTAAGATTAGGTTTAAATATGCTTTTATCCCCCAAAGAACATCAGGAAAAAAGATACTGCTGTAAAATTTCAAAATTACAAACATACCTGGAAAAAAATTGATTTCCCTTTCTAACATAGCTCTCATGTATGTAAACTTCAAAACTATTTTAGAATTTTAAAAGCAAACATCAAGATTACTCACATGGACAAAAATAAAAGTATTAAGGTAGTTTTCAGGGTAATATCTGACTTCCCCATGGATAATCTAGAGCAGTGGTTTTCAACGTTCCTAATGCTGTGACCCTTAAATACATTCCCTCAATTTTCAGTGACTCCCAACTGTAAAATTATTTTTTGTTACCTCATAACTGTAAATTTGCCACTGTGATGAATCCTAATGTAAATAGTGGATATATAAGATATCTAGTATATGACTCCTGTGGGGAGAATCATTCTACTCCCAAAAGGGTCGTGACCTACAGGTTGAGAAAAACTGGTTCAGAGATGGCTCATCAGCCTCTTTGTGACAGAAATCTGTCCCTGTGTGTTCACATGTGCTATTCATTGTTCACTTGTCTACAGCCCATCTTGATGCCTACTCAACAACTCCCAGGTAAGAAAACCAAAGCATCAGCCCATACATGTATGTAACTACAATCATACAACCGAAATCGGGAATGGCAGGAACCTTGCCCACATACCTCCCACACCTCCTGTTGACTGCCTCTATCTTGTTACAATACTGCACGTTAAGATAGGGCCACCTGATCCTTCTAGAACACACAGATTTCCTCCATCACCATGAATACTTTGGTTTTCTTTTTTACTTCCTGTATCCCTAACCCTAAGCACAAGCGCTTACTATTCTCTTTTGTTTTGTTGTTGTTAGTTGTTGTTTGTGGTTGTTGTGGTGGTGGTGGCAGCAGCAGTGATGGTGGTAGTGGTAAATAGGATAATGAGCAAGATCATGATTGAACATACAAAGGCATCAAGATTCAGGAGACTGCCTATAAATGCCCTGGATCTGTTTCAGCTCTTAAAAAGCTTAGAAAGGGTGGTCCCCAAGCAACCTAAAATGGAACATAGTGTTTCCAAGTGAAACATCCCTTTTAACTTGCTTCTGCTCCCTGATGTCTCTCTACACTGCTCTCTAAAGCTGGGCTTAGATGTGTCTAGGGTTTTAGTTGTAAGGTTTTGTCCCGAGTAGCTGGCAAATAACCTCATTGCACATGAATCTTTTCTGATCAGTAAACTTACAGATTGATCCACATGGGTCCTGAACAACGATCTGTGTAAAGGACATGAGGACTCTTTCCAGTTACTGATGCAGGAGTTGGGAATAGCTGCCTCTCTCCACTCTTCTGGAAAACTCTAAACTCCCTAGTATTCTGATAATGTTAAGATGAAGGTCACTACATATCAGGTTCTCTCATCTTCTGTTTTGATGTTCCAACCAACATGGAACCAGACCTACATTTTAAAAAAGTTTATAATTATTGAGTTATGACAGCATATGTAGAATGGCTTATGTAGAAAACATTGATTAGAAATGTAAAGGTCTGCCTCAGCTCTGTGCTTCTGAGCAACCCAAAGGAGAAATAATTTCTCATTTTGCACAGTATTTTTATAACTTTCACTCTGCAAGATTTAGTCTTTGTGGATATTTCTTTATACTTTAGAATTTGTACTAATTTAGTTTCAGGTCATACACTGAAAGTTAGACTACACGCAGCTGAATGAGGTATCAGCTTTAGCATAGCCTGTTTTACTTTGAAGTGGTTCTCTGTAGTCAATATCCAGTGCCCCAAATTCAGGATCCAATTTGTCCCAGGTCCCTCCTTCCCTGTTGGGGAAGCACTAACTTCTGTGCTAGTCCTATTAGTAGACAAAGACAACTGATAAGACCTACTTTTTTTTTTTTAATTTGGAGGATTTAGTATAATCATTTTCTCTGGTACATATTTTTGTGTGTGTTGTTAACCTTCAACAACATTAAAACATATTTTCATACTATGGTACCTGCCTTGTTTATGCTTTGAATTTTACACTTGGTTTTCAAATCCTGAAGTATTAACTAGAGGACATAAAATTACTCAAAACTCAGAATGCTTTGCCAAATCATCATATCCATTAAAAAGAAAAAAAAAGTAGATACCAGTTGGATTTAGAATTGCTCTAGGTTGTTAATGAGTATATTCACAAGGAGATACAAATCCCAGTTTTGTTATTACCTACTCGCCTATCATTAATGCCTAACATTATAATATTCCATCTATTAAAATATTTAAATGGGAAGTATTTTTCAAAATGTTATTGTCTGATTATTTTTCAATATGGGGAAAATGGGAAGCAACACTTTTCAGGATCTGAGGACAAGGTTTGTTAAAGAAAGGAGCAAGGAAAACCTGAAGAAAATTTTCAGCTTTGAAATGTAACTGGTAACAACCTGAAAAACCCAATACACCACACCCCACTCATCCACTATCATATCAGCTCCTTCAAAAGGCAAAGGAACTAAAGAATGCTTTAGCATAAGATAAATGCAGTCAAAAAGCATTTTTTGCTGAAGTACATGCATTGAATTGATTTGAATAACAGAAATGGATTGATTCTGGGGCTATGGGAGGGTTTTTTTGTTGTTGTTGTTGTTTGTTTTTTTTTTAATGTTACCACTTAGGAAGTCTATACAGTCTCAATAAATCAGTAGTAGAATCTCCAAGGGACATAAAGATCCTGTCCAAAGACAATCCAGGAGAAAATCATCGCTTTATATAACAAAGATGACTAAGGTTTTTGTGGAGAGGATTAGAATAATTGTTAGCTCTGAGCAATACCTTTTCTGATTTTCAGAATACACTGGGCCTTTGAACACGAATATGGTCTACAAGTGAGTTAAGGAATAACTTTTTTCTCTCTCGTTACTGTCAGATAACAGAGTGAGTCACTACTGCTATTTACACAGTCACAGCTTCAGCAGGTATTGAGCAGAATCCCCAGACTCTGAGTGGAGGTCCCCACCAAGGCTTTATGTCTTTGTAATTAGTGACCCACTACTTAATTTTTCACAGTCTCTGGCCAATTTCAGAGATTAGAATAGAGTTTTATGAAAATAGTCATATGATTCATGGTGCCACTTTTTCTCATGAAAATGTACTTGACATTTCTTTAAAGTTTCACAAAGAAATGCTAAGTCCAGGAAAGAGATCACATTTAAAATAAATAAATGATAATAATAATAATGATAATAATAACAATGGTTATTATTATCATTATTGTTGTTGTTGTTGAAAATGTCCTAAACAAGAGAATAGATTTCTATGAATAAACGATTTTCAAGTGGGTAAAATATCCCCTTGGCAGTCAAAGTTCTCAGTTTTAGACAACAGTCCTCTGGCATGTTGGGTGGTTACCACGTAGGTAGACTACACGATAGTTTCTCATACTCTCCCAGTAAAATTTACTGCTGTTCTTCCTTTTGGAAGGTGCTACTATTAATGGTTGTAACTTTGTGATAAGTATGACATCAGAGATTTATGACTGGATGCTTGTGCCCTGTGTGCATGGGGAGGCTAGTGTTTGATCTGTAACCACATCTGAGATTTGTGGAGTATGTTATCCTTAGTAGCTTACTGAGGTCAGCCTTAGAAAGTCTGCACTCATTACTGCCCATTTCTTATTAATGCAACAAATTCAAAAGACAAAGGAGAATGTCTACCTGGTAATTGCATATCTAAATTCAAACTCCAGTTGTACATATTAAAAGCTTGCCTATTTTTAATTGTATATATGCTCAATGAAACAGTAGAAGATGCTAACAAATGCACTCTTCTTTTTCATAAATCTTATTTCTTCTTAAGTCTACATATTTTGTATAAGTTTTGCAGATTAATATGCATAGTCTATATAGTCATCATTGAAATTGCTACATACACAAATTAGTATGTATGTGTGCATGTCAGTATGTGCATGTGTGTGTGCATGTGTGTGTATGCATGTGTGTGTGCACATGCATGTATGTATGTATCTGTGTTTTTTCCTTATTTGAGATGTGAGATTAAATCTTTTATTTCTACTTCTTAAAGTTCTGACCACATTTTAAATTTTTTTCACTCTGTTTTCCTACTCCTTGATTTATCTATCAGGCAGTAAAGTGTGTTTCTTGAGAGACAACACAGGAAAACCTATCAATGTGTTTTGGGGTTTTTTTGGTTGGTTTTTTGTTTGTTTGTTTTTGTTTGTTTGTTTGTTTGCTTGCTTGTCTAACACTCAAGTAAAGACTCAAGACAAACTAATAAGAGCTGATGGAGATGCTTTGGGCTTGCTGTCACAAACAATGGCTCATAGTAATTGAGGACCTGCTTATTCTAGAGTCTGCACTTTGGACCTTATCATTGCTCCTGATTAGCATCAGTAATTTCATTCTGACACACCTCTATTGTTGTTATCCTTGTCTCTAGTCTGCCATAAATCATATCACAATAAAGTAATCTTCATAAGGGTTTAATGACATCATGAAAAGAGTGAAGAAAATACTAAAGGGCCTAAGAAAGCCATTCACATCCTTAAAAAGATTTCAGATGACCTTATTCTGTGCTGGTAAAAAGTTGTCTAAAAGGTATAAAAGTGCATTGAATGAAACTCATTATTTTTTCCATGTTGTTCTATCTGTCCAGGAACTCTTGATTTTTTTCTGCCTATAGAATTAATATAAAAATGTCCCTACAAACATTCCCTAATAATAAACACTATCAATAATTTGAAGGGTACATAATTACATATCAACTTATTATGCAATTAGGACAATTTTTAAAATGTCTTTTTACAGGCATGTTGATGCATGCCTATAATCACAGCATTTGAGAGGTGGAAGCAGAAGGGTCAAGAGTTAAAGGTCATCAACAGCTACATAATAAGTTTAAGCCAGCCTGGAATGCCTGACTCCCTGTCTGAAAAAAAAAGGGGGGAGGATAGGAGTGGCTAGGAACTACCTTAGCTAGTAACTGGCTTAGTGGTTAAATCTGCAGCATAGCTCTGAGGCCTGGAGTGCAGACCAGAGAACTCATGTAAGCATAGGCTGGTTTTATGGTCTAACCAAAATCCCCGCTTGTGGGAGGGAGAGGCAGTGGTCCTGGGAACAGTCTGGGTACCCAGATTAGCCATATAAATGAGTTCTGGGTTCAACTGAGAGACTTTTTCTGAAGGAATAAGATGAAACACAATCAAGGAAGACTCCTCATGGCAACTTCAGGCCTCCACATACATACATACATGCATACATACACATATACATATATACATATATACATACATATATACTTCAGGCCTCCACATACATACATACATGCATATATACACATATACATATAGACATACATACATATAAATATATATACAGACATAAATACTTCAGGCCTCCACATATATACATGCATGCATACATACACATATACATATATACATACAAACATATATACACATATACATATATACATATAAACATGTATACATATACACATATAAATATATATACATACATACATACATACATAC
>JADRCD010218638.1:0-11479 GCA_019843815.1 Montemys delectorum
TCTGTTTACTTAGATCAGTTTTTAATTGCTGTGACTAATAATTTATACTTTAAGTCTACAGGAAATACACACATCTTTATTACCTCTATTCCAAACTATTTCCTGAATTTCCTGCCATTATAAATGATATTCCTAAATTTGCATTTCTATTTATTCATTTCCAGGGCTTAGAAATACGATTGATTTTTTTTTTCATATTAGCCTGGAATCTGGTTACCATGCCAACCTCCCTAATCAATCCTAGTGGTTTTTTTCTGTTGATCCATTTGGATTTTCTTTATAGGAAGATGATAAATTTACAACAGGAAGGGGGGAAGGAGAGAGAGAGAGAAAGAGAGAGAGAGAGCTCTCTCCTCTGATATCTTTCCAGTCTATGAGGCTTTTATCTTATCTTATTGTCCCTTGTCTGCTGGCACCAACTAGAGCCTCTCTTGAACTGTTTAGAAGGAATCATTACCTGATTTTTCAACCTCAGGTGGAATCAGGGTTTTCTACCGTCAAGTTGTGGCATTCCCTCTGAGCTCAGCGATGTGCTTGCTAAGGTTCCGGATGCTCCCTTCTAGGCTTAGTTTATGATGTGCTTGGTTTGGGGGATTTTGCTTTAAATCATGAAGGAGTGGGCAATTTTGTCTAATGCTCCCTGTGTGTGTGTGTGTGTGTGTGTGTGTGTGTGTGTGTGTATGCATGTGTGTGCCTGCGTGTGTGTGTGTGTGTGTGTGCAAGTGCACTGTGTGCAGGTGAGTTCACCTGTGTGCACATGTGGAGGCCAGAGAAAGGCATTCTCCTGTATCATTCTCTATCTTGCACTTTGAGGCAGGTTCTCTCTCTGAACCTGGAATTCATGGGGTCATATTTCAGCTAGACTGACAGCCAGTCTCCTCCTGCACCCCTCATCTTCCTGTCCCTTCTATCCCAGTACAATACTGAAGAAGTTGTAGGCACAAGCAAGACCACGCTCGTCTTGTTACGTGGGTGCTGAGATCTCGGGTCCTTGTGATTATGTAGTAAGCCCCCCCTAACTACTGAGTTCTCTCTTCAGCTCCTCTAATGCCTTTTTAATGTCTTTTTTTTCTGTTTTGCTTATTAAAATAATAAGATATATTGAATTTTGAATGTCAAACAATTGTGCATTCTTTGTTATTGTTGTTGTTCTTGCTGCTGCTGTTTTTTTGTTTTTTTGTTTTTTTTTTTTCAAGGCAGGGTTTCTCTGTATAGACTTTGCTGTCCTGGACCTCACTCTGTAGACCAGGCTGGCCTGGAACTCAGAAATCCACCTGCCTCTGCCTCCCAAGTGCTGGGACTAAAGGCGTGCGCCACCACCGCCTGGCACAATTGTGCATTCTTAAAGGAAACTTCACTTAGCCACGAGTTAATCTGCTCATGTATTCCCATGTTTGGCTTACTACATCTTGCTGAGTACCCTGCTCTTTCTGGACACCGGTACTGACTGGAGCTTTCCCTGCCTCTCATGGCCTTGGTTTGGGCATCAGGGTACTGTTTGCCCCATGAAAGGAATTAGAGAATTTTCTCTCCTCCTCTGTGGCTGAGGGGTTCCCGTAGACTTGGTCCTGACCTTAGATGCTCTATATAGTTAACCACTGACGCCATCTGAATCTGAAGTGGCATGGGCAAGACTTCTCAGCAGGGAAAGGTGCTGGCCGCCAAACCTGCCTTTGATCACTGGGACCCCACAGTGGAAGGAGAGCACTGACTTCCAAAAGTTGTGTCCCATCCTCCACAGGACCACTGTGGCACACACACACGCACGCACACACGCGCACATGCATGGACACACAATGTATTTATAAAGGTGTAATTTAAAAAGAAAGAAAACCTGAAGGTGGGCTCTAAAGTGAGAAAGAAAACAAATATGTTTGCCTTAACTTCTTTGCAGTATGTGCTGGATTCTAGGCAGAGGAATGAGGTGAGAAAAAGAAAAACAATTGAAAAGCAGCCATATTAGAAAGTAAGATGCAAAACCATTTCTGTTTTTATAATACATAAAGTGATATATGTAAAATGATATATTAAGAAAACAAAGAACACACAATTAAAGCTAATAAATGATGTTAGGAAAGATATACAACCTGAGATTCATATACGCAAATTGATGGTGCTTCTTTATGCTAATTAAAAAGTTACCAAAAAATGAAATAAATGGTTCTGTGGATAGTAGTATAAAAAAGAATACAGTTCTTAGAAATAACTTTGGTAGAAGAAGTGAAACATTTGTGTGCACTCGTGCACACACACACACACACACACACACACACACACACGATAGAATACTGTTCTCAGACTCTGAAGAGCTGGATAAATGGAAAGATAATCCATGTTCATGGATTGCAATGCTCAATGTTATTGAAAGTGCAGAGCTTCCCTGAGTGCACACTTTCTTCTAAAAGTCACTTGAAACTGCAGAAGACTCAAAATAGGCAAAACAAAGCAGATGCGGCTGGACAAAGAAGAGAGAAACACACTTTAGGTTCTGATTTCAAAGGACAATTAAGCATACTGTCTTAGTTCGGGTTTTACTGCTGTGAAAAGACACCATGAACACAGCAACTCTTATGAGGACAACATTTCATTGGGGCTGACTTACAGGTTGAGAGGTTCAGCCCATCATCATCAAGGTGGGAACATGGCAGCATCCAGGTGTGCATGGTGCAGGGGAAGGAGCTGAGAGTTCTACATCTTCATTTGAAGGCTTCTAGGAAAACACTGGCTTCCAGGGAGTTAGGACAAGGGTCTTAAAGCCCACTCCCAAAGTGACAGATCTACTCCAACAAGGCCACACCTACAAAGAATGCTATTCCCTGGGCCAAGCATATACAAACCACCACATTCCACTCCCTGGCCCTCCATAGGCTTGTTCAAACACACAAGTCTGTGGGGACCATATCTAGCCATAGCATAATAAAAATGTACATTTAGTCCAACTTCCATAGTCCCCATAGTCTATATCAGTCTCAATAATGTTAAAAGTCCAAAGTTCAAAGTCTCTTCTGAGATTCATCCAATCAATTAACTGTAATCCCCAAAGCATGACAGGAAACCAGCTGGGGAGTCTCCACACTCTGCATCTTCATGTCTGATGTCAAAATGATCTTCAGATCTCCAACTCCTTTTTCATCTTTGTTGACTGCAACACACTTCTTTCTCCTGGGCTGGTTAGCAGCATTCCTCTGCAGCTAGCCCATGGCTCTAGCATCTCAAATATCTTGGGGTCTCCAAGGCAACTTCAATGTCACAGCTTCTTGTTTCAGTGTCTGGGATCCACACATGATCTTCTGGGCTCCTCCAAAGGTCTTAGGTCACTTCTTCAGCTCTGCCCTCCGTAGCACTCTAGGCTCTGGTTAACTTTACTTCACTGCTGCAGCTGTTCTTGGTGATCATCCCATTGTACTGGCATATCCAATACATTGGGGTCTTCAACTGCAATTAGGCTTCACCAATAGCCTCTCATAGGCTCTCTTCATGGTGCCAAGCCCCAACTCTTTTGCAGGACCCCTTCAGTCCTGGGCCATCAACTGAATCTGAGGCAGCATCTTCACCAATGGCCTTCTATGGCCTTTCACAGTTCCAAGAGTCAGCTGGTCTCCGTGACCCCTTCATGCTTTCAAAAAGAGTACCACCTGGGTGATTCTTACACATTACCAAGTCTAGTTATAGCAGGAAATACACCTTGGCTATCTCTGGAACACAGTTTCTTTGTGCTCTAAGAAAACACTGCCCAGAAGATTTTACCTCAGTGATGCTGGTCTCTTCTTAATCACCGACAATTTCTTAGCGTCATCTAACCAGCATCAATTGTCCCAGTAGTCTCTTCTATTCTTGGCTCTAAAACCAGAGCCACATGGCCAAAGCTACTAGGTTCTGCTGTTTGCTGGAGCTAGAACCTGGCCCCCTAATTCTATTATCAGCTTTCTGTTTCCCAATTCTGTCACTGCCTAAGTTTGGCTGCTTTGAAACTTGCTCTGTAGATTGACCTTGAACTCAGAGATGTACATGGCTCTGTCTCCTGGGATTAAAGGTGTGTACCACAATGCCTGGACCTAAATTTAGCTGGGTGGGATCTTGCTCCAAAGACCCACTCCCTTAATCTATTATCTCCTACAACATAGGATTCATCTCCATTCTACTTCCTGGTGCTTCGTTAATACTTGAAGCATGTATTTTGTAATTTTTCTTTCTCAGCTTGCTCCTTTTCATTAAAACACTCTTCATAAGAATGAACTTCGGTAACACACAAAAGAATTTATAGCAAGCTGTTTTGAGACTTCCTTTTTCAAAGCAATTCATCTAAGTCTTTTCACCTTAAGCTCAGGCAGACTCTTTGGAGAATGTCAAAAAGCAGCCACATTCTTCACCAAAATACCATAAGAACCATTTTTAGGCCAAATACTGAAATTCTTCTCCACTGAAACTTCTTAGGCCAGGTCTAGACCATTCAAATCACTCTCAGCAATAAAGTCTTCCATATTCCTACTAAGATAGCCTATTAAGCCCCACTCAAAGGATCCCACTGTTTTCCAAATCCAAAGTCCCCAAATCCACATTCTTCCAAACAAAAGCATAGTCAGGCCTATCACAGCAATACCCTTCTCCTGGTACCAACTTCTGTCTTCATTAGGGTTTTACTGCTGTGAACAGATACCATGACCAAAGCAAGTCTTACAAGGACAACATTTAATTGGGGCTGGCTTACAGGTTAAGAGGTTCAGTCCATTATCATCAAGGCAAGAACATGGCATCATCCAGGCAGGCATGGCATAGGAGGAGCTGAGAGTTCTACATCTTCATCTGAAGGCTGCTGGGAGAAGACTGGCTTCTTGACAGCTAGGATGAGGGTTTTAAAGCCCATGCTCAGTGACACCTCTACTCCAACAAGGCTACACCTCTTAATAGTACCACTCCCTGGGCCAAATATTACATGTACTCTAGTTAAGACAGCATGATCTCATGACAGAGAGGTTCACATGCAGATTAATGGAAAGTAATTGAGGATCCAGAGATAAATCCATGTGTTTGTGGGCAGGAAATCTTCAACAAAGACACAGGTATTATTCAATGGTGATAAGAGGTACCAGGACAGCTAAACAATCACACGCCAAAGATGAAGGGGCCATCCTTCAAACTACAGTCATAGATTAGTTGAACTCATCTAAAATCCTAGTGCATGGGAAAAACTATAATGCTCCTTGTGAAGAATCATGATTCTTAAGCTTGGATTAAGCAATGGTTCCTTAGTTATGACCTTAAAGGACAAAATCAGATAAAAGAACAGATTACTCAGATCTCGTTAAAGTGATAAAGTTGTGTATCAAACGACACTAGAAAGAAAGGGAAATGAGATTAGAGAGATGGCTCAGCGGTTAAGAGCACTGACTGCTCTTCTAGAGGTCCTGAGTTCAAATCCCAGCAACCACATGGTGGCTCACAACCATCCGTAATGAGATCTGACGCCTTCTTCTGGTGCATCTGAAGACAGCTACAGTGTACCCATATTAAAAATAAATAAATAAATAAACAAGGGGGAAGGAACCCCTGGGCTAAGAGAAAGAATTCTGCAAATCACAGAAATTCTACTCTTAGGTATAAAAGCGAGAGAAATAAAACATAGGCTTATACTTCTTAAGGAATATTGGTAGTAGCACTGTTCACAATAATCAAAATGTAGAAAAAAAGTGAATGGATGTGACATGTCGGTGTGATGGAATATTATTCGGACATCACCAGGAGTAGAGTCTATATAGTAGAACAAAAACTATTCTAAATGAAAGAAAACAAAGAGTAAAAATTGCCATTCATTGCACAATTCCATCCATATAGATTGCTTAGCATGTCCATGGGACACAGAGTAGGCTGGTGGGGGGAGGGGTGAAGAAAGAAAGGAGGGGGTTGGAGAGGACAGCTAATGAATCTGGATTTCTTTTTATGGTAACAAATGTTGAGATTGGGTGGGATTCATGGTGGCATGGTCTTGGGTGTGCTTAACACCCTTGACAGGTGCATTTTAAAGTGATGAATTTGATGTTATGTGGGAATGTATCAATTTTATCCTAACAGAGAATAGACAGCTTTTCTGAATTTTATTTCTTCTGAAGCAAAGGAGGAGTGAGCTGGGTATGTGTGTTCCTTGCCATCGTTTTTTTCCTATTTTCATCTGAGATGTCGAGTTTACTCACCAAAGCTTCTCTGGAGCAGATGTTCGGGCCTCTCTTTTAGCCCTGACTTAATAATATCTGTCGTTTCCCTCTCTGATCTTTTCCTCATCAGTATTCCTGGTAGGTTTTAATTTTTGATACTCTCAAACAATCAGATTTTGCTCTCTCCTCTTGTCTTTTCTCTCCTTTCTCCTCCTTTTTCCTCTCCTCCCTCTCCTCCCATCCCCTCTCCTCTTCCCTCCCCTTTTCCTCATTTTCTCTATCATCTTTCCATATTAAAACATTATCCTTTTAGCTCTTACTTTTTCCTCCATTGATTTAATGTCTCTAATTTCCTGGGGGTAAATTTTACACCACTAACCTAGAGTTTCTCTCTAAGTCATTATTTAGGTTTACCTGCTTCCCCCTCAGCCCAGCTGCAGAGCCCCCTTCTATCTTTCTTTTTATGTGCATGAGAGTTTTGCCCGCAGAGTTTTGCCAGCAGGTATTTCTGTGCACCACGTGTGTGAGTTGCCATGTGTGTGCTGGGAATTGAACCTGGGTCCTATGGAAGAGCAGCAAGTGCCTCTGAAGCACTGAGCCATTCCTTCAGTACCCGGTGCTCTCATCTTGACAGTCTGTCTCATGTGTTCTTTCAATGCAGAGATCTGCTTTCCCCCATGGCTTTCCTTTCTCGCCCATCATTTATTCAGGAGTAGAGCATTTAATTACCAATCACTTGGGGGATTTTGCAGCGATCTTTCTGTTATTGATTTCCACTTTATTATGTCATGTTCACAGAGCATACTTTCTGTGACTTTCGTCTCCCTGGTTTTGTTTGATGGTCTGCCTTAAAGAGCGCATGAGCTCCACGGCTGTTGGATGTCAAGCTCCATAAATGTCAATTAGGTCAAGTTGATGGGGGCTATTGTGAGGCTCTTCTCTCTTCTCGCTGATTTTCTGTGTCCTGACAATTGCTGAGAGAAATGCTGTGATTTCCAACAATCACCGTAGATTTGTCTGCTTGCTTCTTGCCTCTATCTTTAGCTATTCCACTCTACTTGGAAGTGCTAATGCTTGGTGCATATATATTTAGGGCTGTGACAGCTTCTTGATTAAGTGGCCTATTTATCAGCGTGAAGGATCTCTCGCTCCAGCCCTGGTCACAGTCTTGGTTCTGAAGTTGACTCTGTGCAGCATGACCACACCACCGCTCTTTGGGCTAGGGTTCACACTGTAAATGTTTGTCCATCTCTTGATGTTTGGGTGAGCCTAACCATTGACAGCTGGGTCTTCTCGGCAGACACTGTTTCTCTTTTGCCAACTTTGCTGCAGCTTCAGGTTCTTGTGGTCAACAAGGGTGAATCAGGGTCCTATGGACAACACAGAGCCGGGACTTTACTTCCCAATATTTTTACCTCATAGCTGCAATAGTCTGATTGTTTTTTAACTTTATGTAATTATTAATTTATGTAATCAACCATTAAACTGGTTGATTTTGTATTTCATCTCTATCTCTACCTATCTATAGGTGTAAGAGAGACAGGTATAATGTGCTTTTGATGTCCCTGCCAGCTGTCAGCTCTGCATCTGTTTCTGCTGGTTGACTTCCCTCCACAATATGGATTCCAGTTAAATGGTAGACACTATGGATTTTTGTTTGCTTGCTTGCTTTGGTTTTTGAATCAGGCTATCACCATGTAGCCATTGCTGCATCTACAGATAGATAGATAGATAGATAGATAGATAGATAGATAGATACATAGATACATAGATACATAGATAGATACATAGATAGATAGATAGATAGATAGATACATAGATAGATACATAGATAGATACATAGATAGATGCATAGATAGATACATAAATAGATACATAGTTACATAGATATAGATAAGGTATAGATAGATATAGAGATAGAGCTGGCAGATATATAGATAATATAGAGATAGATGATATAGAGATAGATAATAGATAGATAGATAGAATAGATAGATAGACAGACAGACAGACAGACAGACAGACAGATAGATAGATATAGAGGGGAGGGAGAGAGAATAGGAGCATACATGCCAAGGTACAAGAGTTCAGAGGACAACCTTAGGGTTGGGCCTTGGCTTACGCCTTGTTTGAGGTGTCTTATGGCAGCTGAGCATGCCAGGTTCACTGGTTCAGGAGCTTCCTGGGATACTCCTGCCTCTGCCTCCCACCTCGCAGTAGGACGCTGCCCTGCGGGCCCATGGTATCATCTAGCTGTACATGAGCTCTGGGGATCTGAACTCCCATCCTCATGCATGAGCAGCCAGCGCTTTCCCCTCCAAGGCATCTCCCTGGCCTGCATACCACAGGTTTAAATTTATCGTATTGCTACTTTTTGATGTGTCCAGTGTGGAGTTTTTGCCATTGTTCCCTTTTTTAGTTTCCCTCTTTGTTTCTTTAGTTTCTCCATTTTTTTTGAAAAAAGGAAAAAAAAAAAAAAAGGTCCAAAGGAATCAACTCTTCCCAAGCGATTGATTTGCAACATTGGGGGTAGGGACAACAAATATTTACAGGAATGTAGAGAAACCCAGGGTTCAATAACGTAAGATCCACAGTGTCTAACACTCGGCCAGAATCCTTATTGTGGAGGGAAGTCAACCAGCAGAAACAGATGCAGAGCTGACAGCCAGCAGTGACACCAGAAGCATGATTATACCTATATTGCCTTTTAAGGGTTAAGACAAAGATCTTTGTTTGCTTGCTTGCTTTGATTTTTGAATCAGGCTATTGTGAAATAACCTTTTCATATTCTTTTTTTTTAATTAGATACTTTCTTTATTTACATGTAAATTTCTCCTTTCCCAGTTTCCCCTCCAAAAAACAAACTAACAAACAAAACCAACAAGAACAATCCCCTGTTGCCTCCCCCTCCCCATGCCTGCCACCCCACCCTCTCCCACTTATTGGCCCTGGCATTCCCAACCTTTTCATATTCTTTTACTGTTTACATTCTTCATTAGTGTGGCATGCATGTGGAGGTCAAAGGAAAACTTGCAGGAGTCGGATCTCTCCTTCAAGGATGTCATTCCTGGGGATTGAACTCTGCTTGTAAGACTTGGTGGCAAGCCCCTTTACCCACTATGTAGCCATCACTAGCCTGGAACTCACTTTGTAAACCAGACTGGTCTCAAAGACAGAGATCTGCCTGTCTCTGCCTCTTGAGCACTGAAGGACACAGAAGTCTAAAGAAGCCACCTTGAGTATCTAAATTGAAAATGATAAAATCTGAGATGAAATATCTCCATGTTTGGGACCAGTGACATAGCGAGGGTATGACTCAGTTGGCGCAGTGTTCAATAACAGGCATGAGGCCCTGGGAACTATCCCCATCACTGCATACTGGGCATGGATTGCATCCCTGTAATCACAGCACTGGGGAGCAGGAGGCAGAGAGATCAGAAGTTCCCTATGTAAGTTCAAAGTTAGCCTAGAACACATAAGACTCTTAAAAAAAAAAAAAAAACAATAGGGGGTTGTCAATGAATAAGAAAGGTAATACTAACATTGTACCCTTAACAGCTCAAGTATATAGGAACACATGTGGATGAACTGGAAGGAGAAATAGGAAAATCAACAGGTACAGGTAGGGTGGACAAACCACCTCTCTTAACAACAGCTAGAACAATAGGCAAGAAAACAAGTACAGAGGAGACATTAGCAGCAGAATGGCAGGTATCTTCCAGTGCACAGAACTATCTACTGAGATAAATAGCATCCTGGGACGTTAAACAGGAGGTAGCTGATGCAGCATGCCTCAAGCCACACAGAACATAACTTTACTAGAAGTCAACGATAAAAGATATTCAGGGGGCTGGGGAGACAGCTCAGCCTGGGAAGCGCTTACTGTGCAAGTGTAAGAAATAAAGCTCAGGAGCAAGGTACCAGGCAAATGCTGGGGGCTATGGCAGCTCACCTGTGGTCCTCAAGTTCAGGTCATAGAGGCAAGGGATCCCAGAGCAAGGAGGGATGATGTCAGAGAGTGACTCCGAGCAAGACTCTGACATCATCTTCGGCACCTGTGCGCACAGGAAAATGCACACAGATGCACATACATACACATGCAAAAAGAAGATACATAGGAAATTTCCAAATATCTGGAAAATAAAGTAAAAAACACATCTAAGTAAACTTTGGGTCAAAGGAGAAACCAAAAAGGAAGTTTAACAAAAATTGAGATAAAGGGAGATTTAACAAAAGTGAGCTCTCCTTTTTTCTTAGTTTTGCTTTCTTTCCTTCTTTCTTTTTTCCTTTTTTTTGGGGGGGGGAGTGGGGTTTGAGACAGGGTTTCTCTGTATAGCCCTGGCTGTCCTGGAACTCACTCCTCGAACTCAGAAATCCCCCTGCCTCTGCCTCCTAAGTGCTGGGATTAAAGGCGTGCGCCACCACTGCTGGCTTTTTCTTACTTTTCAAAGCAAATGGACTCGTGGAAAGATAATACATAATATTGCTCCTGTGTGATGGCTCCCCGAGTTGTTGGCATGAGGGGGCAATACACAGTTCAAAAAGAGTCCTTTGGCACTGTATATTGGAATTAAAATGATGGCATGCCGTGATCCAGGAGGTCCACTTTTCAATTCTCTGCCTTCCAGTATGGTTGTAGTTGTTCACTGGATAGTAAGAAAGGGCAAGCTTCATCACCACCCGTAACAACTGCACAAGTCAATATGGCGCACACAGGGTCAGATGGTTTTTATAGCCAGCCATTGAGAGGATCCACAGTCACTCAGAAGGTGGAGACGTGGAGAACTGAAGTTCCACATCGTCTTCAGAGAGGGCTCAGAGGTTAAAAGCAATTGCCAGTCTTGCAGAGGACATACATGCAAACAAAACACACACACAAACACACATGCACACCCCCAAATAAATAAATAAATAAATAAATAAATAAATAAATAAATAGATAAGCAAAGGCTATAAACAAGTTCATCTTCAGCTACATAGTGAATTTGAGACAACCTATGATAGATACATGGCAGCCTGTCTCCAAAAATAAAGACCCTGTTTCCTTCTGAGGCCTTAGGGGGTCAGAGCTGCAACATATCTGCGGGGGCACAATTCAATATGCCAGTGACACATTTGGGTCTGTGACCTCTCCCCTCAATAATCCAGACATCAAGGACAAGGCATGCTCTGAAATACACAGCCAAATGCAAAAATTCAAGACCACTGTGGTGGTTTGACTAAAAGCAGCCCCCATAGACTCCTACATTTGAGTGCTTAGTTATCAGGGAGTGGTACTACTTGAGAAGGATTAGTAGGTGTGGCCTTGTTAGAGGAAGTGAGTCACTGAG
>JADRCD010218639.1:0-11517 GCA_019843815.1 Montemys delectorum
CATAAGCACATAACTCTTTAATGTGCTAATCTACCTGTTTATGCCAATGTAGTGCCTATGTTGGCGGCTTCTTATAAGCTAATATTTGAGGCTCTCTTTGGCTAAGGGGTGACTTAAAAAGGAGTGAAACGTGTTTGTATAATATCACATATGAACATAAATAATCCCACCTTCCAAATGGATTTCTGATGTCCGTGAGTATTTATTGAGTAACATTTTCAGACTCATTGGAATTCTGTCTCTTTTATTACATAGTAAATTCTGAGGGTAGCACTTCTCCAAATGTGGCCCGTGGACCCCATGGGGTCCTTAGACATTTTCACAAGTTTCCCAAGATCAAAACTATTTTTGTAATAATACTAAGGCATTGCCTAACTATTTTCACTCTCTTGACATTTGTCCCGTGGGTTGAGTAACAGGTAGCACTCTGAGTGCCTGGGCACGACATTTCAACACCTGCATGTCTGACATCTTTGTGTTCAAGTGCTCTAAACACAGTACACCTAAAAACTAAAAAGCAGACGCTTTGATAAAGAATTAAAAAATGATTTGTTTTAGCAAATCTGACTTCAAGTAGGTATCTTTTAACATGAAGGATGTGACAGAAAGTACTTGGAAAAACCTTGTCCTACATGAGGAAGAATGACTGTAGTCTTGAAAAATATGTGTATGATTCTCAACATGACTCACAAACACCTCTCTTACTTGAAAGAAACTGAACTTCCTGAGACAGGTTCCTTGGGGACTTGAAAAAAATAGTCACATGAAATTGTCACCTTTAAGAAAACAGCTGAGATGATTGTTTGAAAATGGCACAAGTCTGAGCTTCCCTCTGAATATTATAACTCTTGCAAAATTTGTCTTTAAAGCTTCTGTTGAAGAGACCAGTAACAATATTAATAAGTTTGATACTTCTGTGTTGGATAATAAAATCTGTTAGCATTTGGAAGACCTGCAGAAGTAGATTTAAATTTGGGAGACAGATGTGTGGATTCTCTAGTACCCAAGTTTCTTTCTTCAGATTCCATGCTGTAGTCTTTAGGAAACAGCATGGTGAGTTTTAGCGGTATGTTAAAAAAAAAAGTATACTGACACTTCGTTCATCCTCCAGCATCATGTGTGTGTGAGGCCAGAGTTGGTATTGTTTTTATACGCATTAACTAAAGCAACATATGGTAAAGGACTAGGCACAGAGGCAAATATTAAAACCCAGCTGTCTTTCATTAAGGACATTAAAGAAATTTTGAAAAAGTGCCAAGCAATACCATTCTCATTACCAATAGCTTTTCATTTTGGAAAAATCCAGTTTTTGAAATTAAGACATGGTGTACATGTGCATATGTAGTTGATTCGTTGTGGCTAATTTCAATTAAGTCCGTTAATGGATGAGCATTTTGTGGTCCCTCAGTTATAATTTCTCATAGACTAATGTTGATACAAATGCAAGGCATAGACAAGACAACTAGGATCCTACCTTGATTCCGTCTCACACATTCTATGTCATTCTTCCTGCCAACATTTAAATATTCATGCTCAAAGCCTGGAGTTTTTAACCTCACTTCTCTTCCCAGGTATTACTTTCCAGCTCTCCTTGTCACCATTCTCTGCTCTTAGACTCTCAAAGAAAACAAGTTGCCCACATTTCCCTTCTTTAATGGCACATCATACTCAACTTCTAGTGTATGCCACCCTTTATTTTCACACATTTAGAGTATTGTAAGCTCAGGTCTCAGGTCGTGACACATTCCATTTTTTCTCTGTCAGTCCGTGCTCCCATATTTGTGCCTATGCAAATCTCATCAATATTTATTTCTCTTGTATTTCGTACAAGCATATGATATTTTTATGCTGCTAAGGTGCTCAGCTGAAATTAAAATACATCATCCACTTTTTGTAGATTTATAGCAACAAGTGGGTTAGATCCACTGTTCTACACACTATATTACAGCATGGCAGGTTTTCAGGCTATCGCAGGTATAAAGGAATTTGGAAAGCACAAGCAATTTTAGCTTACATGAAAGACTTTAGTAAGCTGGGTGTAGAGGAACATCCCTATAATCCCAGAACTTGGGAGGAAGACACAAGAGGATAAACATTTCAAGGCCATCCTTAAGGACATAGCAACTCTGAAGACTGAGCTACATGAGACGCTCTCTCAAACAACAAAACAGTTTAAGCCACTTCAAGGAGAAATTAATGGACTAAGTGGATTAGGTACCATTATCTGTGACTATCTTTCCTTCCCTTCAAGGAGTCTGCAAGCTTGTTTGATCAGTGTATTAAATTATTCAAACAACCCTATCTATCAACTAACCGATACTTAAAGATAGTACTTAAAAGAAATCCACCACTGTTCAAATGCAGCAAGGGAGTTTTTACACTTCTTTGGGTTTTCAGCAGGACTTTTCCTATTGTTGACTCGTGTTGAAAACACATGACCAATAACATTCATTACTTTCAACAATCTTATTCAATATTGTACAGGTTCTTGAGGGTTTTGTTGAGTATGGATATTAAAACCTGTTTTAGGGAGTTTTATGAGCACACAATACAAAAGGTATGTAACTTGATCTGTGGTGAATGCTTTGTCCTAAATGCTAATTTGGACTTCTTTAGTGTATATGCGTGTGTGTGTGTGTGTGTGTGTGTGTGTGTGTGTGTGGTATGTGTAATTTATTTTTCTTCCCAATCCAAATTCTCCTGGTGATGGGAAGTCTCATTCTTATAAAAAGATTATGATGCGATTCAGCCACATAACAACTAAGGTGACCTTAGGCCAGCCTTAGATCTTTCTGATTCTTGGTTTTAGAACTTTTAAATTTTCTCATCAGCGAAGCCCTGGTCATAGACATGAAGCTTCAAATAAGCAGATATTATGAAGGTAAATGTATTACAAAAATTCTACCACAGTGAAGGGAATTTCCTATGATTTCACATACTATCTTAGCATACATTTTCTACTCATTTCCCTTTGAGGCACAGTCTCTGAATGGGCTTGTTTTGCCATCGCTGTTAAACAGCATGTGTTACACTCTTGGGTCCAATCGGGTGGAAAAAAACAGCGGTGGACTTCAAGACTGCTACATTTGCACAGGAGAAACTGATAGCAGACCACCAACTGACTTCACATTGAGACCAAACAACACTCAGATGGAAACAATGACTTTTAGTCATTAACAGCCGGATTAAACAGAAACCGTTGACCCAGAGGTGAAAGGCTCCATTCTCCATTTTCTAGTCTTGGGCCTGAAGTAACCTACCAGTTACTTTTTTTTTTAAGCTTAATTACTTAGCTCATTAATGGAATGACAAACTGAACCTGTGTGTGACCCACACCCACAGACACATGTCTGCTACTAGAGCCGACTTCATACTTCAGCCGTCCATTTTCTCAGCATCATTTTAGAGATAACCTGAGGGAGGGGGGGAGTCCGTGGCTTTGTTTAAGCCACACAGATCACACGGGAAAATACATGGAACACAGAAAGAATGCTTAAGAAGATCAGAGGAGATTACATTAGAAAGCAATATTTATACTATCACATACACCAACAGTCCTACGATGATTAGGGCCATGTTTCGGGTTTCAGAGGCAGGCAGTACTGGCAGGGATGAGTTATTGCCGCACTAAGAGCTATGTGGCTGTTGAAAGACTCCCAGCCCCTGATAGGTCTGTGAACTGATGGGGTCTTTTTTCCCCCTTTCTCCAGATGAGTGCTATCAAAGCCATAGTGAGAACCTTAGAGTGTTGCTGTACAGCACGGAGGGGAATATATTCACATGAGGCGATTATCCTTGATGTTTCTGGACAATCTAAAGATACATTACATTTTCCTAATAATACTTACCTTCTTTTTAATATGATGTCTTAGAAGAACAGCTTGCACTTCTAATCAGGACAATTTATCACCTATTCCCAAAGTCCCCTGCTGATGAAATGCCTGACATATATATTGGGTGTCACGGATTTAGCAAAAATTGAATTATAAATTGCCCTGCCAGTTTTTGCCTCTGGAAATAATGAAAAAGTGGGATAAAGAAATGTTCTCTTGAAGGATTTACTTCTAAAATGACTATGAAGAAAGAAACAACCAAAGTGGATTGCCAAGATATTGTCTCTCTGAGCAGGGATTATTTGGGTATCTAAGAAAAATATAACAATAGAATTAAGATAATGTGAAAGCTCTACTTCAAGGGGAAAAAACAGCAGTGGCAAAAACTGTCACTTTAAAGGCATTAAGAATTGAATGTATGAGGATCTCATACACAAAGTTGACTTACACAAAGCCAAAAGCAATGCTGTACACAGTTCTTAGAAATTATAAATATTTTATCTCTTGACTTAAGTGCTGCTCTATTGGAGTTCATCACTTCACTTCTCACTGGTAGTCAGTCAAAACTGACTTGTTCTTCAACATCACTCAGTATATTTGAACTTGTTGCTGTGTTTATGCATAATGTCATAGAAACATTTTATTAAATGTGCATCACATAAAATTTGAAAATACAAAGGTTTATGAAATTACTGGATTTTCTGCCTTATCCCAACTTGTTGATGTGTGTCTTCCTAATATTTTAAATTTTAAACAAAATTATATAAATATTCCACATATTTACATTTTATTTTCCAGCTTTATTATGACCTAGTTTATTATATAGTACAAGAAAGCACATTGTGAATGCCACATGAAAATATGCTTGCTGTATTTGACCTTGGGGCTTTTCTAACTCTCAACTATTTGAAATAACAACAAAAGAATGATTTGTAACTATTCTTTGTATCTTTTCTGAATATTTGCTGAGAAATAGAATTATCGAACCAAAATCCAAAAACTTGAAGCTATTTATAGAAATTTCCAAGTGCATCTTTAGTATTCCAGAGCCTTCAGCCCAGCAGATGACAGTTGTCTACAAAAGGACAACCTCAAATGTTTTGTCTTTGGGCCTTTGAGCAGCTAAGTTAGTTTATTTCCTTTTAACAGAAATAATTTGTTAATACTTTATAAGAGTTTCCTTTTTTTAGAGGGCTATTAGCTTTGAGCCAAGAATTACCTATAAGTGATCTTCACATTTATCAAGACACACAATTTATTTAAACTGATGTTAGTTGAGTTGCTACTATATTTTTTCTCTTATTAATATCTTATAAGGAAAGCTATGATTGGTTATGAAGATGCCAAACCACCATTTGAGGTATGCTTTTATCTGGAATAGCTGTATAGCTTGGTATTCTGAAATCTGGAGCCATCTCAGGTTTTGCTTCAGTCACATTAATCTATAAAGGAAGATGTCACAGATTGGCTGACTGTTTCCATAGAGTATTAACATTTGTTTGTTTGGTTGGTTGGTTGGTTTGGGTTTTTGTTTTTGCTTTTGTTCTTGTAAATGTTTCTCCTTTCACATTAACATCACCGATGCATTTGCCTAGGTAGATGATTTTATTTTAAAAACTTACAAAACATCTATCATATCTGAAGTTCTTAATAGTCTATTTGCATTCATTTCTTAGCAGGAATGGACCATAAAGATCTTAGCATTTCAAAGAATTTCTCATAGTCATGCAAATACTCCCTTTTTTTTTACCTCCCCTCTCAGAAGTAAAGGCCTTATCAAATAGTAGTCTCTTGGGTCCCAATGCAAAAGAGAGAGCTATGAAACCAGGAATGTAACAGTAACCACTTCAAATAAAAAGAGAAACAAGCTACATCTGTATCTTCTACTCAAATACATGTAATATTCACTTCTTGGGTTTAACATTGCAATGCACACTTGCTAAGAATCTTCAGACAAATTACTTCTCATTTGTCTGAAATGTAGCTTTTTGCTGATAAAGAAGGCATTTAGAAAACAATCTACAAAGCTATTAGATACTTAAAAAAAGAGCTTTAGGAACAGCTAAGAGCTATTCTGAGCAGCTGTTAATATGTGCGAAGAGCTACCAAGGAAAGTGTGATTAGAGATTGGCTCTGACTTGACTGGGTCCCACAGGCCTTTGTGGGGAAGACTGTTTTTAGGTGTGGGGATGCTGAGAGGTAGAGCCCAGTGCTGGCTAAGAGAAAGGCAGCATCACACTCGGGTGGTATTAATATGGTTCATGTGGGTACTTGTAGGGTAAGCTCCTACAAGAGCAGCTTGTTGTAAAAAGAGCAGGCCTGGTCTCCGGCTTCTTTTCTCACCATGGCCTCGTCTAGGAATGATATTGCCAATACATTGCCATCCACCATGAGTTCCTAATCAGAGGTCTAACAAGTAGGAACATTCAATCTTAGACTTTAATCCTTCAAGAAATGTTGGCTATATACCCTGCCTCACGTTGGAGAGCACTCAGACCCAGACATTTTGCTGTAGCTACAGAAAACAACTAATACAGATATTCAACAAAAGATAGCCACTACACCTAATTTGATTACCTCAATTTCTGCTCCAATATCAGGTCTACTTCAATTTAAATATGAAATTCTTAATCTGAAATGGTATTCATGTCACTATTACCAAAATATATATGTTCAAATTTATTGAAAATCCTCCAGTTTGGTAACAGTTCATGCTACAGTCTCATCAAACTTTTTGGAATAAAGAAAAGAAGTATTATGGCCTTGGCTTTATAAATTCAGAAACTAAGTTCTAGGATGAGAAACAAAGTCTAACATTAGGACCCACATTTTTAAATTTTTATGTTAGCCTGGTTCTGTCCTCTTTTATGTCACCAATGACAGCTGTCACTCTGGAAATTACAGATTTCAGATGAAGCCAAACAAGTTTCCCTCTTCCTGTCCTCTTGGAATCCCATCTTCAAGCCTTTGCCTATCTCACTCAACAAATAAATGTCACTAGAGTTCTAGGGAAGAGACGCATTCTTCTCAAGGAAAGCAACCAAAACGAAATGAATGTGAACAAAAAGGCCTCTGGGAAGTGTTTGTCACTAATGCTGCGGTTTGCAAAGGAAGCTGTTCCTAAGAAGGCTTTTCATGACCAGGAAGGTGTTCCCTAAAGGTGATCTGTCTATACAACTGAATGTAAACTTGGCAGTGTGATCATGGTCAGGGTGTCTATATCTACATCAGGAATTGCTTTGTAAAGAACTGAATCCAGATTTCAACTTTTTGAAAGAATTACTTTGTTTACTGGGCGAACAAAGAATTAACATTCTTATTTACATTTTAAAACCAAAAATTCTATTTTTAGAGAGAGAATAATGAATGTTTTACAGCATATGCGTCTCTTCCCTAGAACTCTAGTGACATTTATTTGTTGAGTGAGATAGGCAAAGGCTTGAAGATGGGATTCCAAGAGGACAAGAAGAGGAAAACTTGTTTGGCTTCATCTGAAATCTGTAATTTCCAGAGTGACAGGTATCACCGATGACATAAAAGAAGACAGAAGACCCAATTCTATTTTCAACGTTACTGTGGCCCCCTTGATCTCTTGCTGGGTGATATTTCACTCCAGAGAATTAAGAATCACGTATTTAAAGAAACATCTTGAGAGGGCAAACCATAAATCTAACTAACTCGTTTCTTCTGGGTTTATGTGTGGCAGGACAGACAAGAAACTCAGATCTACATAATAAAAATAGCCAATATATCCTTGCTAATAGCAGGCTTGCTGCCACTGGAATTACTGTCCTAAATAAATGCTATTTTAAAATATCTCCTGGGCTTCGTTTTATTTTGGCTGACTTCCTGACTTTCCAAAATAGTGATAGAAGTCAAGACCCCAAAGGGAAAATAGAGCCAAAAAAGAAGGAGGATTCATGTCACATAGACATAACACAGATCAGCTAAGCCCACCTTCACCTAACAGACACTAGATAGTGGAGACAGAAAATAGAACCCCCGCATGTTCTATAAGGATCCCAGCCATCTCCAAACAGTCAAGCAGTGTGTATGCTCATAATTTAATTCTTCCATTTAAACTTTAAATCTGCAATCAAAAATAGAAAAAAATGCATAATACATAAATGTTCTGGATTTTGACAAGTCTAACTTAGCATTAACTTGAGGTCCTGAGCTATGTTACATAGAAGTGTGGTTTCCCTCCCATTCAGTAGCCTGAATCCACTAGGAGAAAGGGCTGTGAATCAGATTTCTTTAGATTTTCATACCAGTGCTAAAGCAAACAAGGCACAATGAAATTCACAGAAAAAAAGAAGGCAATTCATCTGCAGTAGCCACAGGTTTGTTTAATTGGTTATTTTGACTAAATTATCATAGTAATGGTCCCATGCTAGTTCCGGGGCCTGGAGGTGGGGGAGGATTGTTGTATCTACTTATAAAACCTGTGTTTTTGTCTCTAGTTTTTAGAATTAGTCTAAATATTGTTATTTGTCTCATTTCACCAGACTCTAGGAAGACATTATTTTTACATAAAGAAGTGTAAAAGTAATTCTGATTGCCTTATCTCGTAAGCGTTAGGAAACTGCATGAAAATCTTGTATGTATAAATTCACATAAAAAAAATATACTGATGTTTTGTAAAGTTAAGTACTGAAATATAAATAAATCTCTGTAGTTGGCTGTTATGTCTGTAAGGAGAGGTCGGTCTGAAAACACCAGTTCTGACTCAGATTTAAAATTTGAACACTGACTTGGTTGCCTCGTCTTTATTCTTAGGCTGTCTACCTCACTGTGCCTTTCCCATACCTTTTAATGTTACAATTTTGATCTTGGTCTATGTGCTTGCTCTGTGCATGACCCAAGTCTGTCTTGGCCTTATTAGAATCACAATTTGCTATGTCTCCTTCTACAAACTCTTAACCGTAGCACTGAAGTCGAGCCTAGGAAAACTTTGTCATGTTTGTTTGTTTATTTTACAACAAGGGTATATGAAATAACCCTGACTGGCCTCAAATTCAATAGAAATCCACCTGCCTTTGCTTCAGCCCCCTTGAGAACTGGAATTTAAGATGTCCACCACCATAGCCTAATATGAAAGAAGTATTTTAAGTAACTGCCCATTCATCCTATAATTCTGCCAGTTTGGGATTCCCAACAGTACTAAACTTGGCCGTTGTCTCCGCCCCTCTGGCCTTATAAAATATCCCTGTGTTCAAGATGTTTTACTCTGAGATCTACTTCAGACACCGCTTATCTCTACATTTGACTTCATCACTTGGTATCTTACAGATATCCTAAACCTAACATGTTTTAAATTGATCTATCTATCATCCACTGTCATATTTATTCCTTTTGGTCCTTTCCTCTGCAGATGACACTGAAATCCACTTAGTTACCCACAGGCTGGAAACAATTGTAATAACTCCTACAATCCAAACCATTACAGAGGTCTGTGAATCATACCTCCGCAGTATAGTGCACCCATGCACTGTACTCTTTCATATTTCATCACCACTCTCTTTGGAAGTGAGCCAACAATGCCTTGTCTAAAGCACTGTGATAGCCTCATAATTTCTTCCTGAAAAGCCAGGGGATCTTACCTTGCAACCTGGATAACACAATTTTGCTCAAAACTTTCAATTTCTAAGTGCTTAGAATAGAGTCCGGTTCTCCAGTCTTCCGTGAGTTTCCCCCATCTCTCTCTCTCCCTCTCCCTCCCTCTCTCCTCTCCCTCTCCCTCTTCCTACTCCGCTACCTTCACTCCCCCCTCCCCCCTGCCTTCTCCCGGAAATATCTAGAAGTAGCCTGCAACTTGTATCCTTTTATCTTCTCTCTGGCCAATCCCATGCAGGATGATTGACATCGTCATGGAGGAGCTTGCTGACCACCGCCCCTCAGCCAAATCCCTAACAAGCTCTGGTACAGTTTTTCTTTCCTACCACGTATGTGTTTATTGCTCCTTTTTGGTAATGTAGTTCACTAAACCACACATGCTTGAAGTAACTGATCTTCTATGCTTTACTAAACGTATTGCTCCAGTGGCTCAGGAGATTTGCATATTGTACTTTCAATGATGCTTTTTGAACTAGTGAATATATGAATGACATCAAGCACACAGAACTCATTAAAAAATCAAACAGAAAAGGATCCAAACTTTTAAGAACCTAACGTTCAGTAAGGGAGATTTTATAACCAGAGTCACTTGCTGTGCTTAGGGACAGAATTTGGTATAAATTTAAAACCATATCATGAAAAGCTTTTACGTACATTTTTGCTCATGATGTGAGAAGCTAGGCTGTTGGACCATTTGAAAACTTGTAGAGCAACAAGAATTTTAATTTCTTTCCAAAATAACATTTAGTGACATTTTGAGTTTTGTAACTGACTTCACTGGAGGGATGATAGATCCCAACATTGGGAGACATACTTTGAATGCACAGGGGCAAGCCACAAGGGGTAGTCCGGTGCTTCTAAACCACTACTCATCCACCCAATGAGAATTGAGAATGAAAATACTCTCTCTGCTTTATTGGCAGGGTGGAAGCTGAAGATGGTGTTCACGAGGACAGTCCCACAAGGGGCCTTACAAAAGAAAACTTTAAAACATTTACCCTCACGATGACATGAATGATGAGCTAATGAACTTAAATTATGCATGGAAATGAGTCTCAGTTGGTAGCATTCAAAAAGCCCTGAGATTGATCCCCAGCAACAAATGTATTGATGCATGCGTCTCAGCACTGTGGGGATGCTGGGAAAATGAGAACTTCAGGACCAATCTCGAATACATAGAGTTCAAGATCAGCCTGTGCTACCTGAGGCCTTATCTCAAAAAGGATTGAGAAAATAAACAACCAGATGCCACTTCGGATTTTATGAAAGCCATGTCAGAAACATTTTACAGAAGTTGTAGGAAAAAAGAGAAAATGTCTCTATTCAAAGTAGGTAGTAAATTTAGAATAAACTCCAAGGCGGCAGTGTTTATCAGGCTGACTTCATACTTAAACATTACTTGGTGGACTGAGAGGGAGGGAATGAGGAAGGGGGGAAGAAAGAAGGGTGAGGGGGAGAGACAGAGACAGAGAAAGAGAGAGAGAGAGAGAGACAGAGAGACAGAGAGACAGAGAGACAGAGAGACAGAGACAGACAGAGACAGAGAGAGACAGAGAGACAGAGACAGACAGAGACAGAGAGACAGAGACAGAGAGAGACAGAGAGAGACAGAGACAGAGAGAGAGAAGCAGTGTGCCATGTTTTCTTCACCAGACACTGGTGAGTACAGTCCATTTTAATTTGAGTTCCCCTTACACTCTCAAAGAAAAACATTGTCCTGATTTTCATTGCCTTGAAAGCACAAGATCCTGCATAAAAATGTCAGCGTCAGATTTCTAAGCAAATGTTTCCTTTTACAATACAGCACACATCATAACTCCTTTGCCCTGCTTCTCCCTGGAAAAGGGGGAAGTACTAGCTAGCAGACAGTATTCTTCTAAAAATGCTGTGAAATTAGATGAAATATAGCAACAATGAAATGTGCTGTATAGAGCAAAGGTCTTGCCCTGAGCTTATCATTTGTTTATACTTCCTTTAAAATTCTGTAGGTAGGTCCTTTAAAAAAAAAAACTAGAAGTCACTTAGTAAATGCACCTTGGAAACATTTTCTCCAAATAATGCAGTTGGG
>JADRCD010218640.1:8980-22974 GCA_019843815.1 Montemys delectorum
CAAAAAAAAAAAAAAAAAAAGAAAAATGAATAAAGTTTCTATTTATCTTGAGAAACCAGCCATCGATTATGTAGATAATACACCAAGAAGAGAAGGTAATATAATGGTACTTTACAGGTTTTTGGTCCACGTCACAGCTTGCTGTACCATCACCTACTGAGACTTTATCAAAATAGTGACTTTAGAACCAAAGTTTCTAGTCAGCAATCTTAACCTCTACTTGAAGAGACTCTCCCTGCTCTTTAATTGTGAAGTTCAACTTCTTAGCAATTCTTATTTCTTGGCCTGGGATGGGTGAGAACAATCACCTCATCCTTATCCAGTTAGCTCCAGGCCAGCTGATGTGGGCAGTGGAGAATCCTCAAAAGCAAAGTCTGCCTGCTTCACAGTGTAAGTAGCCTTCTTAAAAAGGGGAGGGGTGGGGAGAGAGAGAGAGAGAGAGAGAGAGAGAGAGAGAGAGATTTAAGTAGTTCGTACAGAGGTTTTGGCCAAAGCTCTCAGCAGAAAACATTAAGATTTTCATTTTGTTGCTTTCAGAACGTGAAATTTTAAGTGAAGGTTCAAAACAGACCTAAAATCCCCACCCCCACCCCACCCACCCCGCGGAAAAGCTGCTACATCTCCTGAATGCCATGTGGGAACTCCACAGAGTTAACACCAGGCGGGTTGTTCTGAACTAAGGCTTCCTAATTTCGGTGCTGGGTTTTCCAGCCTCTCCCAGCATCTTCTGGGCCTGGCCCCAGGGAGCTCCTCTATGCAGATAAGGGGGCCGCCTTATCTGGTCCTTACAAGTTCTCCTTTCCAGTGAAAACCACTCAGAAATTGGTTGCAGACCAGGGACTGGATTAGAGGCCAGAGCCAGGGCCAGCACCTCTACGTAAACAGAAGGGTCACATGATTTATCGGGTGATGAGTGTTTGCTGGAAGGCATGTGGTGTGAGGTTACCCTCCAGTCAGAGGGAGAGAGAAGGAGGGAAAAAGAAAACAAAACCTCCCAGTTGCTTTTGTTTTTTGAGGGACCGGTCCCTCCAGGGTGAACACTAGGTGGGAGTGGGGGTGGGGGGGGCTCTGCGCTGTGTCTGTTGGCAGAGAGCAGTGGTGGTGGCTTTGATGGAGGGGAGGGGCTGAACTGGACAAGCAGTCTGGGAATGCAGGGGTCTGTCATCAGGAAGGATCTCCTTCGGAGAGGCCACTTACCAGATGTTTCCCCGAGTCTTTTTGGATGGTCTTATTTCCCAGGTCTTCCCCTTGGTTGGGTTTTTGCTGGTGATACCCCACCCCCAACATTTGATTGACAGCTGATGGTAAATCCTTTATTTGGAAAAAAAAAAAAAAGAGCCTACTTGCCCAATGCTTTTGGAAATAATAAGTGGGAGCAGAAATGGACTGCAGGAACAAGCGTGGGGAATAGCTATAGGGCCCCCAGAAGGAGATGGAGAAGACTGCCCTGGTCTCCAGTGGGTGAGCTATTTAATTCATGACTGCATTTCTAGAATTCCATGCACTGAATACCCACTCTTCGGAGTACCACAGTTGGTGGATTTTTCTTGTCATTAAAATAACTTCCATAAATCAGGAACAGGACACCAACATCCTAGTCTATGACTGCGCCAAAGACACCAGGGGGACACAGTCCATAAATAAAAAAAAAAAAAAAATTCAAATGGTTCCTGAACCTATGTAAAGATTAACTCTGTTAAGCCAACTTAAAATTAATTTTTTAAAGATAGTTGCTTCACTCCCAAGAGAAAGGCCAAAGCTACTGGGTTACATCTAAGAATGTAATAAAAAGAGCTTCAGGGTTGTGATCCTGTCCTGGGTTTAACTCTGTGGTGGCCACACAGTGTGCTACATTTGTGAAGAGTTTTTAAAAATTTATACCTACTGAGCCATCTCATTGAGTCTGGGACACTCATTTAAAGAGATGGACCTAGTAAACCATTGTACATATAAGCCAGAATGCTACCCAACTACAAAGGGAGACTGGAAACTCAAGAGTTTGTTAGCAATAGAAAAGCCTCCAAATTATATTTCTATTCAGACAGAAAGGCAAGGTACAGAAAAGCATGCTCTATTGCTTGATAAACAAGAGGGAGCAATCCTGAAAGGGATAAACTCTGCGAGAATACACAGGATTCTGTTAAACCAATTTTCAGAAACAGCTTTCCAGAGGGAAACAAATACAACCAAGACAAGGACTTTTGCTGTTTTGTTTTCTGTAATTTTTGAATTCTGAATCACACGATAGTACATTCTAATCAACTGAAAGCACTTAAAATTTTAAGACTGTGTTTTCTGTATATAATAGTATGCATACACTGTACATATTACTTAGCATATATATTATGTATTATAGACTATATATATTAGACTCAATTTTCACACTTTCTGTCTCTTTCTGTCCCTCTGTGTATGTGTCTCTCTCTCTGTCATACAAGTTCAATGATAGACTATGGCCATCAAGTTAGCTACTTCTGTGGTGAGCACTGACAGTTCTACATTAGGTCTCTACATCAGGTGGACACATCCTGATATCAGAAATGTTCATCTCGGAAAACCACAGCCACGTAGGAGGGAGAAAGCAAGCTCCATGCTTGCTTTGCTCACTACTCAAGTATCAGCCCCTTAATCATGAATTACCATCACCCACCAATTACTGAAAACTTTTTTTTTTGCCCATTCAGTATCATTTGCTAAATAGCCATGTCATTCACTAGCTGTGGGTCTGTTGTGACCACTGTATCATTTTCTGCTCTTTCCAGTTGCTCCCTGAATAGTCTCTTGTTTCCTCTTTGCTGGGCAGTTGGTTTATCCTCCTCTACTGTGCTATCGCCTGCATCTCTCTAATGAGCCTCATCCTGTGTTTGACAGACATTTTCTGTTTTGACAAGGTAAAATTGATCGGCGAATTATACTCATGCAAAACATCTCCACAAAAAGTCTGTGACAGAGAAAGATTCAAGCGTTGTCCACTTCCTTGCAGATAATAACTTGGGAAGAACTTTTAAAGGGCAGATGAATTCTAAATGGAGGTCTCTGTTTAAACTTCACAATCCATAAATAGAAGCCAAGTGCAGACATCCTGCCTTTTGACCTGACTTTTGCCATTGGGAGCATTTTAGGAGAACACTAGTATATTTTTCCTCTTCTGTAAATGAGACTGGGTTGGTGTACACCCTGTGAGATGGCTAGACGGATCCTTCCATGCTCATCTGTTCATTGGATCCTATGAAAAACCCTGACCAAAACTTTAGTAGCTCATTGATGGAGGGCCTAGTTGAATCCTGAATTCAACGACTCCAAAATGGATGTATCTTGTGAGCCAGCCTAAGGAGATAGGTGGCTTGAAAATATGAAGTTGCATTTTCAATTTTCATCTCACAGACTTAAATAGCTTCTGAAAAGGAAAAAAAAAAAAGAAAAAGAAAAAGACTGTAGAAATATTTAGATTTAATATCAGTACCCTGCAGCTCAAAGAAAGCATGATAATCCATGGTTGTCTGGGGACTGTTACTGACCTACCACACAAGGAAAAGACCCTTCAGCATAGATGGGACACAGTTCTGCTCACCTGCTATTGCTCAAAGCCTGAGTTCCAAAGTTAAAGATGTTTAAGCCTTCTTTGAGAAGGAAAATGACACTGGAGATCCTATGCTTCAGAGACCAGAAGCCCTGAAAACTGACCGTGGAATTCCATGGGAGCCAGTTTATATGCCTTTAGTGTATTTCCAAAAAGGGTCTCAGACCACCTTCCCTCAAAGTTAAGAACCAACGATTTAAGCCCAAACTTCTTATTTTACAGAAGAAAAGAACATGCAAGCCAAATCTTTAAACAACTTGCCAAAACCCCAAACAATATCCCTCACTTGCCAAAAGAGCCCTTAATTGGGAGCAGGACCAGTTCCTGCCAGTACTAGGGAGAGACCCTACTCGCAGGCACTGCAAAAGACTCCAGCCCCTGCTTTACCAGCTCTCTGTATCCAAATTAAATTTAGAGAGGAAGAAGAGAGGTCATGGGAAGGGTCCTTGCTTCCTGTAGGTTTCAAATCCCAAATGGAGGCTGGAAACTGGTAAAGGATCCTCCTTGGAAACTTTTGAAAAATAACTCATTTGAAAGTATCCCGATGCCAAGAAAAACGTGACCCTGTCCCCTGCTGCCGGCTCTCCCCGCAGCTCTCTTTCCTCCTGGCAGGTAACCTGGGCTTCCATGGCATTCTTTCAGTTTCCTCAGACCTCCAGCTGAGCTTCCCGTTGGGAGGAGGGATACAAAAGGCATTATCCTGGAAGAACTGGTTTTTTCATCTCTTTTCATAACTCTGCTTCCTCTTCAGAAGACCACATGTTTTCCTTAATTGATTTTCGTTCCCCATCCTGCTGTCACCTCTTACCCACACTTCCAGCTCAAGCTGGCTATCCACTCAGCTTCTCAACCAGCTACACCAGTGTTTCATTTCCACCTTTTAAAAAAAATAAAAATGAATTTCCTCTTCTGACCCTTCCAGCTAAAGTACTCTCTCCTTTGTCCAAGTGCTACAGACAGTAGCATGAGAAGACAATTTAACAGCTCTCTCAGGCCTTTCTTCGGGCTTCATTCAGTTTCTCCCATTTGCTATCTGTTTTCTAGGGTGCATTTGTGTTCACTGTCACATAGACTCAGATAGCCAGGCATTAAAGGTAGACGCTCTTGACTTATCAGGAGAGAAGAAATTGTATAGAGAACTATGAAACTGTAGGAAGGCAGAAACGCAAGAAGAGCTACCATTAGGTTTGTGTTCCAAAGTAATTTAGAACTCCTAAACAAGACTAAGAATCACACAGTGCAGTTACATCTCGAAGCAGCATCAGAGCAAAGACCTGTTTTTTATTGACTCAGTGCCAGCTGAATGGTCATGCACAAGATCCCACTCACATCCCCACTCGAAGCCTTACAGGACAACAATGCCAACAGAAGCAGGAAGCAGACAGGGACATGGCTATGGAGACAAGTCTCAGGCAACTAAAATAAAAGTCTCCTACACTTGCCATTTTGAAAAGGACCATGGGAACACAGGCTGGAGCTCTCTCAGGTAAGGATCCTAATGAAGAGGTTTCATTGGCTGTGTTCATGAGGCTGTCTGAGAGATCAGTGAGGCTCAAACACCCAGTCAGGTCCAGAAATTCAAAGTCAGAACCAGAAGTCCAAGGTGAGGCCCAATGCCTACCAACTTGGGGAAAGTACACACTGTTTCATATTGGTTTTTCTGTCTCCTTCTATATTCCTAAATGGTCCCAAGCTGGTTTCTTTTCTGTCTATTTGTTTGTTTTCTGTTTGTTTTCTTTTGTTTTGTTTTGTTTTTTGAGGCAGGACTTCTCTGTGTAGCCCTGGTTATCCTGGAACTCCCTCTGTAGACCAGGCTGGCCTCCATCTCAAGAGATCTGCCTGACTCTGCCTCCTGACTGCTGGGATTAAAGGTATATGCCACGGCTACCCGGCTCAACTCTGTTTCTCTAAATGGTTGAATATCTTGACTCTCTAAGAATTTTTCCATTTTTGTGTCTCCCTAAAAGATGCAATTAGGGAGAAAAAGTGTTTTTTTGTGTGTCACCACTATTGAGTGTAGGTAGATTTTTTTTTTTTTTTTGAAAGCTTCAACCTTGAATCGTCCGAGTCTTTCCAGTCACATGGTGAGGAAGGGAGTGGGAAAAGAAATGGGCCTTCAGTCGAGGATTGTGATCAAGGAGCTTCAGGGTGTGTCCTAGTCAGGGTGTCTATAGCTGTCACGAAGCATCATGACCAAAAAGCAAGTTGGGGAGGAAAGGGCTTATTCAGATTACATTTCCACATTGCTGTTCATCACTGAAGGGAGTCAGGACAAGAACTCAGCAGAGCAGGAACCTGGAGGCAAGAGCTGATGTGAAGGCCATGGAGAAAAGGTCTGCTTACTGGCTTGCTTCCCCGTGGTTTGCTCAATCTGCTTTCTAGTAGAACCCAGGCGCATCAGCCAAGGGATGACACCACCTCACTGAGCTGGATTTTATGGATGCACTTCTTCAACTGAGGTTCTTTCCTTTCTGATGACTCTAGTTTGTGTCAAGTTGACACAAAGCCAGTCAGTATAGGGTGGAAGGGAATGGGTAGAAAGGAATCACGTTAGTGTATGGTAGCCAAGACTTCCCCTGGGAAACACCTTATGACTCTTCCTCCCCTCCTGGTACTCAGGTGTCCTTTATACTGGATTAGCACGTGAATATTCTCATTCTTAGTAAAACATGTATGTGCCCTGTGCCCTTCACACAGATGGTAAGAATAGAAGGAACTTTGTTGGAGACATTATTAAGTGAAAATAGTATAAAGAAAGGAACATAATTAATTTCTCAAAGCCAGCAAATTGGGACAGGAAACTGGCACGATTGGCTTGGATATCCATGAGATTCCAGAATCCCTTCTAGTTTAACACATCACACTTCAATTCTTACTTGGTAATGGGCATTCTTTAGCATCAACTCTTTAGAACTGTTTATTGATGATAAACTTATGCCCACGCCTATGCCCTTAGTAGAACACAAGAGTCAAGCTTTTTCCCAAATACATTCATGCACCAAGTCTTCAGGCCTGCTCCATCTTCATCTTGGCCCAAAATATCTGGAGAATGTGCGGTCATCAGCCTGAGAGCTGACCAACATCAGACACCAAAGCCCATAAACTTTAAGGTGTTTCCCTCCTGAATCAAGTCCATACCGGGGAATTCCAGCCTTAGGCACTCCATTAACTCACAAACAGCCCCCTCCCTAAGCCAGGACACTGGAAAGAGACTATATCCGTCCTACAGTGTCTATTTGTGTCTAAACATAGGCACGAATGAGAACAGAAACCTTGAGGTTGATAACAATACTTTGGTTGATTCTTTTCAAGACATTATCGACAGGAAAATCTAACGGACTGTTCATTTGGGATGAAGAGTGGGCAGGAAGGGAGGTGGGTGTATCTGGGAGTGCCAGAGGTTTGAGAAAGCAGCCAAGTCCCAAGGAGACATCATTTGTCTTCCACCCTGTTCTGAAGACCCTGGTTGACTTGTCATAAGGTCTGTTTTTATTGTGAAAGGAAATCACTCCTGATCTTTTAGGGGAATATTTTTATAAATTAGGCTAAACCATCACCCTGGGTGATTGGAAAACTTGAGGTATTTCAATGAGTTTTGAGAATGCCTGGGTAGAGACTATATTAAAATAGAAGACCTAAGTCTTGAGCTAAGGGTTACTCAGGACCAAGTAGGGTAAAGGAGATCTTTTCCTTTCTTTCGTGGTTACCTGTTTATTATTGATGTTGACCTGAGCCATCCTTTGTGAGTGGATGAGCCTTGTTAATTACAGAGACTGCTACATAACGAAGCCATTCTCATATTCCGAGTCTAGGATAAAAATCAGGAATTAGGGAAGAGGCTGGGTGGTGATGGTGCAACACTTCTAATCCCAGCATTTGGGAGGCAAAGACAGGCAGATATTTGGGAGTTTGAGGTCCGTCTGACCTACAGATAGTTCAAGGACAACAGAGGCTACACAGAGAAACATTGGGAAAAAACAAACAAAAGAACTGAAGAGGAAGAAGAAGATAGTAGCACAAGCCACAGCTACCAACCTTATCTGTTTCTTTCTACCTCTCGTCCCAGGGAGAAAGTCATGGAAGGTTCTGAGCAAACTGGCTGGTTCATGCTGTCTAAAGACACCCAGAAAGCAATAACCAGAGATATCCCATGAGAAGGTTGGGCAGTTGCATGTGCCCTGTGAATGAAATGGGGTTGGTTGACTACTACAGTAAGAACCTAGGAACTGTTCCTCCACACCTTCAAGTTTTAGATGCTTGATCCCCAGGCAGTAGTGCTATCTGGGGGAGGTTCCATAAACTTGGGAAGATGGAATCTAGTTGGAAAAATTAGGTCACTAAGGACAGGTCGTTGTGATCTGGCTGCTTCATATAACACCCTGCTTCCCGATCAGCCATGCCATGAAAGGTGATCCTCAGTCATATGTTCCTTCTGCTCTAGCATGTGTGGCACATGGAAACAACTTCCCATGCATTGAAGCACCCGAATCATTGGTTCATATAAATCTTTCGGGTTTCTGTCAAGTATTTTGGCCACGGTGATGGAAGAGTTGACCTTACAAAGTAGGGCCCTAGGGTGGGACCAGGGAATGAGTGTGGATACCAATTATGCCATTGAAAAAATGAGTACGTTATTCTAGATTCCACTCCTCTCTTTCAAAGTACAGCTGATGGATGCACTATCGAAGGTACTCTTTAATACTAAGGTTCTGACTAATCAGAGAGGTCCCTAGGTGGCAGGACATTTAATGCTGGAGGCAATTTCATTTGGACAGTAAGATTTCTGGACTGTAATGTTTTGGAAAACAATTAAATATTGGTTTGACTGTTAGAGTTATTATTGCAATTAGTCACCAACCAGTCCTTGCTGATTCACCCTAATGGGTATAAATACACAATAATTGTGACTCTTTCAGATGTTAAGAGCTTTTGAAGTGCTTGTGTGGCTGGACCAGACTCCTTTTAAAACTCACTAGTATGACCCATCACCCTAGGACTCTCTTAGGGGAACTTTAAACAATGTATGATCCAGGGACTTGTCCTTTATACCCACTATCTTAACCTTTATTTTTAAAAGTTATACTGAAGAAGAGCAGGAACCTGGAGAGTGTTTGTGATGGAGGCAAGGGTCTCTTTATTTTCATTCATTAGAAGAAAGGGAGACAGCCTTGGAAGCCAGTGCAAAAAAGTGAAGTTGCTCTTAAACTCATGTTCACTGTTTCTTGGGCCAGCGAACTGGCACAACTCCAAGCACACTACACACCCCTAGACAGGATGCCAGATGAAAGTATATTTTGATGACTCATGAGGAATTTTCAGCATTGAGACGCAGAGTGGCAAAGGATACCAAGGTTATGTCCATACTTGATAGCAAAATCAGGTCTAGAGTTCATGCTTCCTGTATTGATCTGCTGAGGCTTCCATGAGTTGGCTTAAATAATGGAATTTACATCTTATAGAACTGGAGTCTGGAAGGCCACAATGTCAGTAAGATCAGTGAGCTGTCTTCTCTTGGCATCTAAATGCTCAGTTGATTACTGTGATTTTATTGGTCTTTCTTCTCTGTGTGTCTACCCATGATTGCTCTCTTTTTGTAAGGGACCAGTCAAGTTTCTTAAGGCTCCCACTTAGACTGAGTTGAGCCCAGAGGTTCTATCTCCAAATAGAGCCACACCCACCCAGTATGAGGAACACATGGATTTGTAGGGAATGGGATTCAGTCTGTTACATTCCCAGGCTTCCCATCCCATCCAAGGGTCTCCCTATAACAGCACAGAACATGCAGGAGTATTTGGAGGTATTTAATAACATGCAATGAAGAGATAAAATATTGTCCCATCTTATTTTAGTCTTTTTTTGTAAGACCTCTTGAGGAGGCATTTTTTGACATCTTCTATGACTGATAGTCTTCAGTACTTGTATCAGATACTTTAGCCTGGAGGAGAGAAGATAGAGATGGAATATTTTCCTGTTCCATTAGATATTAGAAAGGGCTATTCTGAGAAAGTAGGAGCAGATGAAAGATAATGCCTGGCCCACATGATACAATTTTCTTTTGTTTCACCTTGGCAAGGCATGAGTTCTCAATCATGACAGTCACTAAGCTTAACACTAGCATGCACTCATTACAGTGTTTCACGTATTATTTTTCTTAAAGGATGTATCCTACATGAGACAAACTGATAACAAGTATGGTTACCAATAGCTCATATTAGTTGCGCATCCCAAGGAGACAAACACTGTTCTAAACTCTCCACTGAGACACAAGTACACAATGAAACCATGGAAGAACTAGGATTTGAACTTAGAATACTTGGCTCCAAAGAAATATTCATCTTGACTTTGACATGCTCCTTGCCCTTCTTGGATTGGAGTTATCCTACATGGGTTCTGAGGCAGAACCAGAGGAAGGAGGTAGCATTGCAAATAGCCAAATTGGGTTAAGAAAACAACTTTAAAAAAATTAACCTGCTCCACTAGCAGTATTGATCGTTGCTCATAGTATTCAGCTTCCTTCATTGGAAACATCCAAGAAAAGTTGTAGAAGTGTTAGTCAAGGAGTTATGTGCCAATTCCTGACTTGAAGAAAGATGGGAGAGAGTTGGATTACAAATCCCATGGGGCTCTAAGTCAAAGATTCCTTGAGTCAAGCACTGACATCAAAACTAGAAGGACTGGTAAGTGATCTCCTTCCCAATTCTTCTCTGCCATCTCCCTTCCTTCTAGAACTGTCAAGCAGAAAGACCTGCCAGAATTTGAACAGGCCACACAAGATTTTAAAAAGTAGAGACCCATGAGAGAACCTATTAAACCCACACAGCCTCAGAGAGTAGCCATGAAAAGACTACATTAAATTCTATAAAAACTGTGTTTCTTTCTCAGTATGGACAGGGTTACCCCTTTTCTTATCGGATCTTCTCAGGGATAGAAGACAAAGTCACAGCAGCAGAGATAGGTATGTTTGTTAGTTATGAAGTTAGCCAAGTCTTCAAATATTAACTCTCTCTTTATCTCTCCTCAAGGCTGGTATGCTTTGAAAGGCAACCATCCTTCTCTGGAATGTGACCTTGGCCATTCCTCACAACAGCAAAGAAAAATGCCATCCCTGTGAGGTTACCATTTATTGATGGGAAAGAGAATGGAGATGGGGGGGTATGTAGAGAACCATGGGAACTGAGAACTCACATCCATCAGGAGGTTGGGATGTCTGTCCCATTTGGTATGTGATTCCTGCTTCCAACAGTTGCACCTGCAATGTCTTCTCTTCTGAGTATTTGTGGTGTTACACTCAGAAATAAGCGCGAATGGCAGAGACTTTTTCTCCTGTAACTCTCTGCTGGAAGACAGTCTGACTTGTCTACTTGGTCTCACGTCAGCCCTGAGTGTAGGTCAATATTCTAGAGCATAGAGGACATAAGCAATTAACAGAGTAGTACTTCTGGACACTGTACTTCAGACACAAACCTATGCTATCTGTACCATGCCTAAGCTTACTACTGAACATAAGGCACATAGGACATCGATGTTCCTGCTTATTTTCTGAAACCTGGGATAAGGCTCATGATTGACTGATGGCTTTGACTAATCGCAAAAAAAAGCAAGCTTAAAGGAAAATTCCCTTTATGGGTGAAGGCTAGTAAGAAACACCTCAGTTAGAGACCCAGGGGCAGGACAGTGAGTCCCTGTATGTTACTTGCAGGAAGAATTCAGATGTGTGTAACAGGGATATAGTAGCCTACACTTACCCTTATTTACACAGGAATAGCCAAGACCTATTCTTTGGACTTGACTATTCTAGATACCAAAATTAAGCATCTAATATATATGTTTGGATTTTTAAAAATTACAGGCATAGCTCTGTTGGGAGATTGGGAGCTTAAGTTTGCCTTGGATATTTTTTCTAAATGTGTGCTTTGGCAAAGATCTAACAACTATGCTCAGGAGGAATAACAAATGCTGTGTGGCAAATATGTAAACCCAAACAATTATCTAGAGCAGTGTTTCTCAACGTGTGGGTCTCGACCTCTTCTGGGTGTCATATGTCAGATATCTTATATATCACATATTTACATTAGGATTTATAACAGTAGCAAAATTACAGTTATGGAGTAGCAATAAAATAATCTTATGGTTGAGGGTCACCACAATATGAGAAACCCCACTGCACTAGAGAGATAGTGTCTTAAAACATTGAATTTGAGATCTTTACTGGAAAATGTTAAAAAGAAAAATTGTCATAGAAACTAATTTCCTAATTAATTAAAAATAATTATGAACTTATGGTAATAATATGACAAATGACACCTTCCACATCAGTACTTAGATATGAATTTCCCAGTTGTTAGCTGTTACTGTATATCTTAGTCACTGTTGCATTGCTGTAAAGAGACACCATGACAAAGGCAATACCTATAAAAGGAATAATTTAATTTCTGACTTTGCTTAATGTTTCTGAAGTTTAGTCGATGTCAGGAAGCGTGGCACCACACAGAGCCCCGGAGCAACAGCTGAGAGCTACGTTCTGATCTGCGAGTCAAGAAATTTGTCATGGACTTTTGAAACCTGAAAGCCCACCCCAAGTCACACACTTGCTCCAACAAGGCCACATCTCCTAATCCTTCTAATCCTGTCAAATAGAGACACTCCCTAGTGACCAAGCATTCAAATACATTAGTGTATGAAGGCCATTCTTATTCAAACCATCACACTGAATATTAACTCATTCTCCATACAACTTTCTAAGGGTAAGAATACTATTATTTTCATTTCATAAATAAGTAAACTGAGGCCAGAATTACCCCTCATTGCACTTGACAGTGATTTTGCAGACTCTTAGCATTATCACTAAGATGGAAGAAAGGCTTTGCCATCCTTCTTTGCTGTTCCCATGGGATTAAGGAACTGGGCCCATGACAGTTCTCACATCTAGGAGCAGTCCATGGGCTGTGCATTGTGTACCCCAGATATATTTGGTTAAAGGACCTCAGATTGAGCCGTAGTTGACGGACACAGAATGGGACTTTAATCTACTCTAGAGACTGCCCCTCCTTCATCAAAAACGCTTTGAGCCTGCATCACGTGTAGTCTAGACTGTTACAGAAGTCATATGTCTAGATGCTTTATGTAACACCTTGTCTTGCTTTTGCTTTTTACTTAGCAAGTTAGTGTTATTGCCCCTGCTGAGACTTCAAGGCAAGGGCATGCCATGGGTACAGGCTCATTTCCTTGAGACTCTCTGCCTCTCTCTCCCATTCTTTCTGGTATGCCAGCACCATTGGGTCCTAAAATGTCTATTATACTACCCGACCATGCTGAAGGAGAGCTAGCCATTCAAAATAAAACTCACAAGAAGTGACCAGCTCAGAAGCAGTACGTAAACAGCTCACCACCATGGGTAATATACAGTTTTCAATTCCCTATCTGAGCAATGTCTGAGAACACTTGTCTGAGTCCCTATCTATTTTTGTTCTCCAAGGGATTTTTGTTTTGTTTTAAGATTTATTTATTTTATTTATGTTGAGTACACTGTTGCTGTCTTCAGACACAACAGGAGAGGGCATCAGATCCCATTACAGATGGTTGTGAGCCACCATGTAGTTGCTGGGAATTGAACTCAGGATCTGGAAGAGCAGTCAGTGCTCTTAACTACTGAGCTATCTCTCCAGCCTCTTCCCCAAATTTTAAAATAATTAATTTAATTTTATTTTATGTGGATTGATGTGAAGGTATCAGATCCTCTGGAACGGATGTTATAGACAATTGAGAGCTGCTATGTGGGTGCTGGGAATTGAAGCCAGGTCTTCTGGAAGAACATCCAGTGCTCTTAACCACTAAGCCATCTCTCTAGCTCCCTTTACCATTTTCAAAATAATTTATTTAATTTCACATTCCCCAAGTTTTACTCATTTAATAATTTAATGTACAGAACCTGAGAAATATCTTCCCTTGTGAAAATTAATGATTGCACATCCCTGAGGTCACAGTGCCTGGGAACAGCTGCCCTCCCACTAGAAAAAGGTGGATCAGGGATGACAATATCTACATTTGGAGATATATATATATATATATATATATATATATATATATATATAGAGAGAGAGAGAGAGAGAGAGAGAGGAATTTATTGTTCTGACATATTGGGGTCACCCTACACATGGAGACAGAAAACGACCACTCACAGCCTGTCCAGGGAGCCTTTATACAATTCTCAAAGCAGCAGCCATTAGGCATAACATGATTGGCAGAACAGCATGACATTTAAACTGATTGGTCTTTAGGGAATGAGGTAGGTGGCCAATGGTCAAGGGATGTGTCCATGAGCTCTAGGCTTCCCTTATCTACAGGTGGTCAGCGGTCGGTCCTCCCTGTGCTCTGAGGAATGTAATTAGCCCCTCCCTTCTGGAGGGGAGGGGTG